>OY744610.1:1113617-1128617 GCA_963556255.1 Allolobophora icterica | reverse complement strand
AAGAGCAGATGATTGAATGAATCAGATATCTGACTTCATTCAGGTGACAGTATGCTCCATACTACTGGTTGCTTGCCAAATTTTATGGACGAGGTGAGAGGAGGGCCCAGAAGTGTGAGGCAGGAGAACTAAGGGGGTAAGGGGAGTGGTTGTATTGTAATTAACTGACGAAGAAAGGTTTTTTAACGTGATTGGGATTTGTTTCTCAGGAGTAAAGGAATAATATAAACTTTTAAATATACTTTGTCTTGAGCGCACCAACCTGCGTTAACGAAAAGAATACATGTATGTTATACAATTTGCGTTGTAATTAGGCTATAATTGAACATCTATTAATAACTGCCCAGATCATACTACACATTGTGGACATTGTTTATTCAGGCTATGAAAAGTGAGGCACGGTACCCCAATCCAGTACCATTCGTATCCCTAAATAACGACTAAACCATACATAGAGAATACATAAATTATAACCTCGCCTTTCATTTTCTGCTATTAATAGAAAGCGTTGGAGAACCCATGCTATATTTAGCACCTTTGACATATTTCGAACTTCGTTACAATATAGGCCTAGGCAAGTATTATCTTGCTCTTCAGAATCGTTTAGTTGCTCTGTAACTGTGATTTAGTCCAACTGCCTTGTGTTGTTTCCTGTCTTTGTCCTTATTCCGTTTAATTACGATTGTATTTAAGGTATTTAAGATATTCTCATCGAATTCGAAGTCTACTTCTCGAAAAGGGCCTATCCTCTCGAGCTAGCTCGGTGCAAAGGTGGAATGAAGCTGAATTCGAAGTGAAGCGAAGTTGAGGAGCCGAATATCCTCCTTAACTAGCTCGGTGAAGCTGTCTTTTGACAAAGAAGAGCTGAGAACATAGCTTGGTTCATATTAAAATTGCAGCGTTCATAATTCACATAATTTTGTGCATTATTATAGATGCTGGCACCTTTAACAAATTGCTCCAGAAACTGTGAATTTTCTTAAATTATTTCTGATATTTAAAAATGTGAAACTTGCATTACAAAGAAAGACTCAGTGTGTCGTTGTGTGACTTATTTACACAAGTTCTCTCACGCATGCCATCTTAATATTGATAGGTGTAGACTGCTTAAAGGTTACAGAATTCAAGACCTCCAATTATTTCGGTAGTTAAATTTAATATGGATCAAACCATTTAAACTTTTTTTGATTAGCTAAATGTGTAAGCCTTCCCCACTCATTCTACCTTAGCATAAGGCAACAATGGTGTGCTTTAAGGAGTGAAAGATACAGATGATTTATTTATCATATGAAAAGAGAATGGTAGCTAGGTGGGTCAAGGATGGTGGCAGGTTCTTCAGTGATGTTCGTAAGAGTTTGTGATTTAGAGAGACTAGGTTCCGTACAGATGCCAACCAAATGAATGCAATCTCGGTGTTGGGCTAAAGACGCTGGTTTTCGTCAAGGCAAATATGTGTGGAGGATGAGAGTGTTCAGAAATTGCAGGGGTGACAGCGAATACGTCAGGCTGTCATGCAGCGTAGCATGAGGAGCTTTAAAGAGTCCGATGACTCGGAAGTTGTATAATGATTACTATTGTCGGGCTATTACGTTATATTGACCCTTCAGGTAATTACAGTGGTGTGCAGAAGTCTGGCACCACCTGAAAAGTTCGCTTTTTTCAACTTTCAGAACTTATACTTTAATTTATTCATTTACCCAATACACTTTTCTGTGTATCACATTACAAGGGACACATTTGGCTATTAGAACCAACGTTTTATTCTAGTTTGGCCTTAAGTTTCTGAGTTTTTTGTTGAAGTTGCCATGCTAATCGTTTTTCTTCTAAATCTCGTCATTTGTGCTTCCCTGGCCAATGATGTAAAAAAATTAGTATGCTTTAAAACAGGGCACTTGTGTTATGTTTTCCTTCATAATCATTTAGGTGGCCTTGAAAAAGGCCGTTTTGTGTGACACTTATTCCTCAGTATTTAGCGGGCCACCCTATCTTCTTGATCACCTGTCTACACCGTCTCGGCATTGAGTGAACCAGTTTGATGAGGTAATCGTGGGTGAAAATGCGGTTCCAGGCTGCAATGAGTGACTCAACTATTATAACTCACGCTTGAAGTTGGGTGTCTCTTGGATATCTCCAACAAGTGCAACAAGTTCTCGATCGGATTTACTCGATCTTCTTTTGACGCTTCCAGTTTTTCACCTGCTTGGAGCGTTGGCAAGGTGCGTTGTCATCTTGGAACAGAAACTGGCCTGGAAGCCGCTGCCGCGGTAATGGCAACATGCACTTTTGCATAATATATAGATCAAAAAAGCTTGAAATATTGTTTAAGGTAGTTCCGAACTTCTGCGCAGTCTCGTTTAATCTCACAAATAGAAAGTGTTCTAACTGGTATTTGTGTTGAATCGTATTCCAGATAGTCTCTTGTGTTTCGGTCCAAGGCATAAGACTTTAAGTCAAAAACGAAAACCCTGTCTACATTATACAAATGCGTGCAGGCTATAAATTTAGCCATTTTCCGGAAAATGCATAAATTAAAAATACGGCGGTCCCCGGTCATTTCTGATAAAACTATACCTAGTCTGATCATGCTAAGTGATTAGATTAAAATGTTATTGATCAGTCAACAATTACTTTGAAAGTAATTCAAATCATTTTTTTTAAATTTAAAATGTTCCACTGCGATACCATCCCTAGGTTGTAGTACTTATTGCTTTAGTCTCCAATTTCAAAATGATTTGCATTCGCCCCAAAATACAAATTCTTGCATTTCTTTTGTATTAGGCTATATATATGCTTGTATTTTCTAAATACAACTTGTTGAGCCGTATAATATCAAAACATTTAACATGTCCTCGGGAAATTGTGTCCGCTCCGTTACCATGTAAAAATATATCGAAACTCAGAACCCTTCCATTTCTTTGATCCCGCAACTTAACCCTCGAATGCGCAAGGAGGGTCCGATCGGACCTGCTTTTCCACAGATAACTTTAGAACGGATAAGAAATTGCAAAAATAGTTTCAGGACATCCTAAAGCCATCAATTTGGCTTTGAATGATATATTTTGCGTGATTATTATCCCACCCTGTACCTACAACCATAGCATATACCAAGGACACCGCAAGATATGCGGCTGATGGTCATACTGGCACATGGTTTACCAGCCCAGAAATAAATTGGTCAAAGTACGTTATTAGGCATCGTTGAACGGCGAATTCAACGCTGAGTGTAATACAGTATGATCTACTGCAGTGTCTGCTGCCTTTTCGAGGTTATACAGGCCAAAGCTACATGCGTACAAATGAATGCCTGTGAAAAATCTTGAATTGTAAAATATAACAAACGAGCATTAAAGTTTAAATAAAGTTTTACCAGGGGGCGCAACTGTGAAATACCATACATCAGCCGATTGCAAATTCAAGTTGGATTATTACAAGCCAAATCCTGTTACAATATTCCAATCCCTTCTCCAGATATTACAATGAAAACACTGGGGTCCGGTCGGACCCCCTCTTGGGCATTCGTGTACCAAAAAATACGTTAGACAATCGAGGGTTTTCTCGTCCCTTCTGTGAAGATATATGTACGTTATTAAGTCTTGATACACGACCTGAAAGCTAAGAAAAATGTCTTAATAATTTTCATTTATTTCGTACCTATTCATCCGCTCCGTTACTGCTTTTTGCAATAAATACGAATAAATTTATTGCAATAATATTTGTAATATAACTTTTATAAGCAATATAATGAGTTTATCGAAAATTGAATGTGGTAGACCCTAATTGCGCCCCCTGCAGCATAACCTCAGGAGCCAAACCGAGGTTGGCTGTCACACAGCTGGGAAATCCCTGGAAAATATTGGTCTGCTATATTTAGTTTTCACATATAACCTCGCGCTATTGCTTATGCTAATGTCGGAATACATGTGAAGGAATACATGAATTTTTGTCGTCGTCGTCTGGGCGGCCGACTGGTTGGTCGTGCCGTGTGGGGGCGTGTCTTACGGAGGCGTGGTGCTACATTGAGAACAAGACCGTCCAGAAGAAACAAAACAACAATAACGAACGGGGCTGAGAGAACAACATAAGGAAAAAGAAAGAAGAGGGAGACAGAAAAACGCGGCTGAAGCCGGAGTGGCGCCCACCCGACGGAGGGAAGCGGCTGGCAGAGGTCTCTGTCGAAGGAGGAATTCCCGGGAAAGCAGTGTAATACCGAACCAGCTGACGACTTCTGACCGGGGAAGACAGCTCCGAAAAGGCGCGAAACTACACTGAAAAAAACGCCGTCTGGTGAAAACTGAGAGAAAGCAGAGAAAGGGTACAGAAAGAGGAAAACCGAAACGCGGTTGAAGTCAGAGTGGCGCTCGACCTGCGGAGGGAAGCGTTTGGCAGAGGTCTCTGTCGAAGAAAGAACTGGTCACTCCTCCGGGAAAGCAGTGTAATATCCGAACCAGCCGACAACTTCTAGCCGGGAGAGACAGCTCTGATGGAGACCCGAAACAGCTCGATAACAACAGGAAGAACAACAGGAAGAACATTTAGACGAAATTGAAATTGAAATTGAAAGAAAGTACAAATACGAACAGAAACCAGTAAAATCTGCAAAGATGGCAAGGGCCTTGTTGCCATACGCTGTCGTTAAACTACTACTATCGTTTATGCTAATCATCTCCTTCGAACTTGCTAACCGACAGCAGCCTGATATATCGGTTCTCTGACCTGTCGTGTTTCGGCCTATCCAACGCTTCGGCCATTACCGTATCGTATCCCAGCGTATCTAGTAATTTATAAGGCGCCTCTCGCAGTATAAACTATTCAGAGGTGCCTCTCGCAGTATAAACTATTCAGGGCATGAGCCCCGTGGAAACAGAAACGTCTTGAGCAAGCGAGTAGACGCTGGGGAGAGTCCCATCATCAGTTTGGTTCGTAGTCGAGAGGGAAGACCATTCCAGGCAGAGGGATCTGTGACAGCAAAAGCTCGACGTTGGACCAGAGTGGTCCTAGTACGACGGACAAAGAGATCAAGACGGCCAGTAGAGCGCAGAGGACGATCAGAAATTGCAGAGAGAGGTATTTAGGGGCAAGCCGTAGCTGGGACTTAGAAACAAGAAGGAGGATCTTATACTGGTTACGCGAAGTAATCTGGAGCCAGCGTAAGACTTCAATCATATATGTGGTGATATGAGCAAAGCGAGGAAGACGTGCTATGAGCCTAGCAGCAGCATTTGAGACTGACTGGAGGGGGAGAGGCTTAGCATGGAGAGACCGAGGAGTAGAGAGTTACAGTAGTCGACCCGAGAGCAAATGAATGCATGGACAGTGGAGGTAAAGACAGTAGGTACAGTGTATCGCCTGATAGCTCTCAGTCGTCTGTGTTGGAAGAAGCAGGAGCGAGTCAGAGTCGATATATGTTCAGTAAAGGTGAGGGAGGAGTCAAGAGTGACACCCAGATCGCGTACACTGGAGGAGTAGGTATAAGAAGGAAACTTGAGTGCCAGCAGTGGCAGTGCATATTTTAAGGAATTTTGACTACTGGGATTAAATCAGCCATGGGTCGGAGAAAGTCGGCCATGATCTGGTCGAAGAACTTTTTAAGGAAAAAATCTTTAAAAAATTACAACTTTTACACTTTTTCTAAAAAAAATTCATCTCCGAAAAAAGTTGATGACCTTTTTTTTTAGTCATCACCTTCTTTTACAACTTTTCTGGGATCACCTTTTCTCGGATCTCCCAACCAATAACAAGGGGTCATACCTTTCTCATTATACTACTGGGAGAAATCTTTAAATTCTTCCAACATTTGTCCCACTAGTTGTACTTTATACATACATTGCCTGGGACAAATCGCTCTGACTACTGGGACAAATCCTAAGACTACTGGGACATTTGTCCCACTAGTTATACAGTTAAAATATGCCCTGAGCAGTGAATAGTCAAGCTTATTTAGTTGTTGCTTAGTGCCAAACCAAATCTTGGTGGAATTTAAGCAAAGTCGATTTGATGACATCCAAAGGTGCAGGTCTTGGGTAAGTGCATCAACGGAGGAAACAATGGAAAGTTGATCAGCTAGTGGACCAGGAACAAAAGCTTGTTTGTCATCAGCATAGAGGTGGCCCGTCGCAGCATGTTTGGTTAAGATCAGGGAAATGTCAGCCGTATAGTGGATATAGAGGATAGGTCCAAGTTCCATTATGTTCTGTTATGGTCCAAGTAACTATATTTATTATGCAGGTTTGTGCAGGTTTGTGCAGATGCATCTTCAACTAAATGTCGTGGGTTGTCTCTGTATCTGCTTCTACTGCTTCGTTTGGCTGGTGACACTGAAATAAACCCTAGCCCGGTTAGAATTCAGAATCTGGGTATTGGTCTATTAAATAGTTGTTCTCTTCGAAACAAGGTCGCAGTCTTACATAATTTCCTTTGTGAGCATTCTTTGCATATACCTGCTCTGAATGAGACCTGGCTGTAACCCAACGACACATCAGTATTCATTTCTGATCTGACACCCCCAATCTTGTCTATCCTGAATGAACCTCGGTCCAGTGGTAAAGGTAGGCTTTTCTTTTCAAATCATATCTCCCAATGCACGAGTTCACTTTGCCTATTCCAGCACTCAAGTCATTTGAGATTTTGGCTGCTACTCTCAATTCTTGCAACAAGCAAGTATTGTCTATATTTATCACCCGCCATCCTTCTCATTGACTGATTTTTTGAGTGAATTTCAGCAGTGGCGTACGGATCTGAAATTCCGCCCGGGGCGAGGGCTCAAAATGCCGCCCTTGGTCATTTAATTTTCGATATGCTATTTTCTCTAAGATATTACATGACGATCGTGTTACATATACAATTTTATTTGATACAGTTTATAACCTTTTTCTTTACAACCTTCTCTGGATTTGTCACTTTCACTGTATTTTGTAATTATCCTTTTTAGCTATATACTGTAATCTATTTTATTAGATAATTAAACATTTTTATTGCATGAAATCTATTTTATTAGATAATTAAACATTTTATTGCATTAAATCCATTTTATCAGATAATTAAACATTTCAGGGCATGTTCTGAGGAAAATTTATCACTGCACATGGCGAGCCGCGCCTCAGCACATAAAAATCATAAATTATTATTAATTACAATATTCATTTCCCGCACAAGCAGCGGTTAACAGCCTTTCATCATTGCACATTTAAAACAATTCCTAAAACATTTTATTGCTCGACTTGCGACTGTCGCTGACTCGTGCGCATACAGCACAGTGTACATACATGTATAGGGCCTACATATTAGGCCTGTGTTATAATTACCATTATTATCATTAGGCTAGACCTATGCTATTAACGTTATCTTGCGAGGTTTTTGTGCGCAGTAGAAGTTTAGGTTTTAATAACAATCAAATTAAACAATTAAACATTGTATTTTATTTACCGGATAATAGTATAATATGTTCAAAGTTAGCAAACATTGTAAAAGAACTGCAATCTGCAGCATTATTTCCAAAACGCAAAAGGAAAATGTAAATAGCGAGTAACCGAAATTCGAAAATAGCTGAATACTATCAGAATACTACTAAACTCTGTTGAAAGGATAAGTGGTAATTTCAAAACCAGACCAATTTTAAGATTAATTTTAAAAAGAGGACCAAACTAAGTGGTGAAAGGCTGTGGTAGTGATAATGGTAGTTTGTGATTAAATTTTATTATAAGTCATTAATTCGTTTAGATACCTATAGCCTACATATAGCGTATAGGGCCTATATATTATGATTATGAAGAGCACCCTAAACAAAAATATGCTGTATAGTTGACTGTTTAGTTGATAAATGCGATTCCGCCTCCTTTTCTGCAATTCTTTTTAGTATTTAATGTATACCTCTAAGAGTGATGCCGCCCCTAACGATCAACGGAAGCGAAGCCGACTTGACCAAAGTGACGGATGCTTTCTTTCCTTCCTTTTCTTTCTTTCTTTCTCCCCTAATTTTTCATTTTTTTTATCCAAAATTCACTTTTTATATTTTTCTTCAGCCCTTTTTGCCGTCCCTGCAAAAGTGCCGCCCGGGGCGACTCGCCCCCTCTGCCCCCCTTCGGTACGCCACTGCTGGATGCGTTTCTCTTGTTTTCTTAGCGTCTTGGCCTCACATCCGTATGTCAGTTTGGCGTCAGTACGTATGTAAAAATGTTGACAATGCTAAGTTTTCTGAGTGGAAAATTGGAGTGGCAATTTTAAGATGTCAAGCGGACGAAGCGGTAGATATTATATGCAATTTTATTCCTGAAATATGCCTATTATCAGACTAAGGTCTATCTATGCCAATGGGATCTTCACCGCCATTGTCATAATTCACGTAGCGTCAATTCGAGGTGCCTTCAAGTGAAATCGTTGTCTAAGTCTTAATCCTTTAAAGAAGTCAGGTCGACATCCGATAAGACGGAGAAACGAGGAGGTAAGCAAGAAGGACGTGATGCGTTATAAGTTAGAGTGAGAAAAATATAACAAATTAACCATTTCTCTTGTTGTTCGCTTTTCTGCTCTAGCCAGATAAATGTCGTACGCAACGTGCTGAGGTTAAAAAAAGCATACATAGTAAAGAAGTTTGAAAGCATGTTTAAGATCTTTCCGTGTTTCTGCGCATTCTGGTTGAATCTCGCAAGTAGAAAATGATCTTACTGGTATTTGTGTTGAATTGTATTCCCGGACTCCCTTATGTTTCACTCCAAGGCATAAAGCTCGAAGTCAAGTACGAAAATCCTGTCCACATTATACAAATGCGTGTAGACTATAGCTCTAATACGTCCCTGCAGCATAACCTCAGCAACTTTTGTCTGCAATATTTAGTTTCAGACTCACCCAGTTCTGTTTACATATATAATTTCTTTCGCTATTGTTTTAATTTCTTTCGCTATTATTTATGCTAATCATCTCCGTCGACAGTGTTAACACACGGTAGCCTGATTTCTTTCGATTTCGACTTATCCAACGCTTCAGCCATTGTGTTCTGTTATATGGTGCAAGTAACCATATTTCTCATCTTGTGGTCTTGGTTATGGTATCATCACCAACCTCATTACCAATCTCATCACCATCATCACTACAAATCTTATCATCGTCTTCATCATCACCAACATTATCATTAGCACTATTATCATCATTGCAAGCAGGGGCGGATCTAGACTTTTACTTTACGGGGGGCGATTTCATGGACGTCCAAGGTCAAAGGAATTGAAATTAAATTACTTATCAAGTTTTGAGCATGATTAAAGCAAGGGCGTGTAGCGGTAATATTCAAACTGCAGTCCGGCGCTGTACATGCGTAATAATAATCAGATGGCATTTATCCTGTGGTACTGTATAGCATAATTTATCAAATTTTAAAATTTTAAATATAAAAAAAATATTCTTTGGAATCTTAGGGGGGTGCGATCGTCCCAATCGCCCCCCCCTCTGGATCCGCCACTGATTACAAATCGCATCATCATTACCAGTCTCATCAACATCATCATCATCATCGTCATCGTCATTACCGTCATTATCATTATCAATTTCTTTATCATCACCATTATCGTCGTCGTCGTAGTCATCAGCATCATGGTCATTGCCATCGTAGTCGTAATCGTTGTGTCATCATAAACATGTCATTGTCGTAATCATTATCATTAATCATCATCAGCAACAACATCATCGTCGATATCGTGGATCTCTGCTACGTTGCGCACTATTTTGCAAGTAGCCCTTACAAGAGTCGTAATCGGAAGATAGTTTATCGACTAACAGGCCTAGCATTAAAATCATCATCACCATTATTACATCATCATCATTATCATCATCATCATCATCATCATCATCATCATCATCATCATCATCATCATCATCATCATCATCATCATCATCATCATCAACATCATCATCATCATCATCATCATCATCATCATCATCATCATCATCATCATCATCATCATCATCATCATGCATTTATGAAGCCTCGATATATTATGACGAAGCGTCAATCGATGGCGCTGAGCAAGTGTGAGTGAATCACTTGCTCTAGGTACTTAGACAAAACTCGTCTAAGTGAAGGAGGATCGAACCCGTACTCCCGCGTTACAAGGCAAGCGCTCTCTCCAATCGACTACCGTGTCCCGTGAAACAACTGACGTCACTGACAATGCCTCGTATTCCTCTTTCTGATACGCAGGGCTACTTCGTTGAGGTTCGTGAGTTCAGGCAACTACCACAGGAGTATTACCCAACATATAGCGAACGATACCTTGTCGTCAACAAGATCTACTGCGAACCTCTGAGAGAAGACGTCAATGACTGTGAGTAGAATCAACCGTAGCTGATGAAATCCAATCTCATCTTATAAACTGGGAGATGCTCTGGATATCATTGACTGTTTCGCGCAGGACCTAGAGATTCCTACTTTCCCCACACTTAGAAAAGTTCGACAAGCGGGAAATGACCATGTTCCGATCCCATAGTGTTCCCCTATCTGTGTTTAACTTTCACTTTAATTAATTGGATAGACATGGCAGTAGGGAAAAAGTATAAAAGGACATTATATTTAATCCAATCAGCCAACTTTCGGTTATGACTGGTCAATTGCTGTTTAACGACACTGCGTCATAAAAAGATAATAAACGTCGCCCTCCTTTTTTCTCCCGAATTGTGACTGGCATTGCCAGAGCATGAACAGGTGTAGGCACGTTGGACGACATGTTAGAGTATGGGTTCGAGTCCCACTAAAGACTTTGACAAAGCTCTTGACCTATTCACAGCCACTCTTGTGTGTATGCCTACATCTGAACTTTGGAAGAAGGGCATATCAAATACTGTTGTATTCTATATTGAAATCATGCATTGTATTGCATATCTTGCATTATGATGGATATATTTGGATATACAAATATACAATATTTACTTCTAGTCCTCGTTATATTGTTATCATCTCTCCATCGACGTAACTTAGTCCGGAGACTCTGAACAACCATGCCACCTGTCAATCTTCAACGGAAATCCGTTGGTTGGTTCCACGTGTGTGCGTGTGCCCGCCATTGGAGAATCTCTCAGGTTTCTGTGCATTGCTTGCTAAATGACATTTAACATCATATCGCATAGCGCAGAGATCGTCTCTGGTTTATTTTTCTCTCGAGCGGCGCTATATAAATGTCCAATTACCATAACAATTACAATCTTACAAAATTTCCGCAGGCACACTGAACTGTCATCTGCAACAGTTCAGCAATCATATGCAACTAACTGTTTGTAAAGCGATTTGTTGCTTGACGATTGATGTGATTGATGCGTTTGATTTTGTAGAGCATTTTCTGGCTGTCGACGAAGATCGCATCTGTCTGAAGCAGTTGAACGATTATTCCGTAGCGTGGAATAAATGCAAATCGCATGGTTCAGTTCAAAGGTGTCAAGCGTTAGATTTTGTGCTTGACTAAATTCCATCTATGCTAATGGCATTTTAACCGCCATTATCATAATTCACGTAGCGTCAATCCATGGTCTCTTCAAGTGAAATCGTTGTTCAAATCTTAATCCTTTATAGCAGCCAAGAGGTAAGCAAGCAGGCTGTGATGCGTTTGAATTTAGAGTGAGAAAAAAATAGCAAATTAACCATTTCGTTGTACTTCTGTCGGCGCAGTATCTGCATTGCTGATCTAGCAAGAAAAAATGGGTCAGCTATGTGCTGAGGCTAAAAAACATATATAGATAAAAGAAACTTGAAATCATGTTTAAGGTCTTTCCGAACATCTGCGCAGTCTCCTCTAATCTCACAAATAGAGAGTGTTCTTACTGGTATTTGCGTTGTATCGTATTCCCGGAGTCTTTTGTGTTCCAGTCCAAGGCATAAGACTCGAGGTGAAACACGAAAATCCTGTCTACATTTATATATGCGTGTAGGCTATAAATTGAGTCATTTCCGATAAATGCATACATTAAAATATGGCTGTCTCCGGACATTTCTCAGAAAACTATACCCAGTCTGATCATTCTAAGTGATGAGTTTAAAATGTTCTTCTTTTTTTTCTTCTTTTCCTTCAGGCTCGAATTAATCCCTCTTTGGAGAGGGGTCAGCCACTCGGATCCTTCTCTTCCACTTGTTTCTTTCTTGAGCATCTTCTTTCTTCAGTTTTAGGAGTTTTAGGTCTTGTTGTATCGTATCTTCCCATCTCTTCCTCTGTCGTCCCCGACTGCGGCGTCCGTATACCTCTGCATTCATCATTCTTTTCACACAACTATCATCCTCTTTTCTCATTACATGTCCATACCACCTCAGCCTGGTCTCTCGTACTTTGTCAGTTATACATGCCACCCCGAGCTTAAAATGTTATTGATACCAAACAATAAAGTAATTTATTAAAATTAATTTTGAATTTGAAATATTCCACGCCGATACCGTCTATAGGCTGTAAAACTTATTGCTTTAGTCTACTATTTCAAAAATTATTTGCATGAAAAAAAAAATTCGTGTTTTCTTTTGTATATAGGCTACTTGTATGTTTCTATATGCAACTTAGTGAAACGGATCATCAGTATAATTTTTTTTAAATTTAACTTGTTACCGGAAAATTATGTCCGCTCCGTTACCATGTAAACTTTGTCTCGTATGTCAGAATCCTTCAATTTCTGTGGTCGCGCAACTTAACTCATCTCTTCTGTGACGATCTATGCACGTTGTTATGTCTTGATACACTATCTGAATGCTAAGACAAATTTGTTATTAATTTTCATTTATTTCGTACCTAATGGGTATTTTTATTTTTACGTTACTGCATTTTTGCAATAACTATGAATAAATTTAATTGCAATAATATTTGTAATATAACGCTTATAAGGAATATAATGAGTTTAGCGACGATTGAATGTGGTAGATCCTAATTATGTCCCTGCAACATAACCTCAGCAGCCAAGCCGAGGTTGGCTGGCAAAGTGCTGGGAAATCCCTGGCAAACCTTGGTCTGCTATATTGCTTTTGCAAATCAACTCCTTCGACCTTGCTAACCCACGGTAGCCTCATTTCTGGGTTCACTGACCAGTCGGATTTGGACTTATCCAACGCTTCGGCCATAACTTCTATTATATGGTGCGAGTAGCTATATTTCTCATCGTTGATGCAGGTTTGTGCAGAGCATCTTCAACTACATGTCGTGTGTTGTCTCTGTATCTGCTTCTTCTACTTCTCTTGGCCGGTAACACTGAAATAAACCCTGGTCCGGGTAGAATTCAGAGTCTGGTAATTGGTCAATTGAATTTTTGTTCTCTTCGAAACAAGGCTGAAGTCTTACATAATTTCCTTTCTGAGCATTCTGAGCATTGAGACCTGGCTGCAACCCAACGATACATCAGCATTAGGGTGGTTCTGACTTTCATAGAAAAAAATAAAACTGTTTTTTCTTGACTTTCCGCTTTTTGTTGTGTTCCAATGAATATAAAAGAAATTTGTGCAAAGTTATAGAACATTATCTTGTCATTTAGGGGTAGCTCAATAACATTTAAATTTGACATAACGGCATTTTAAAAGAAAGTTTTCCATTAGGCCTATCCATCATTTTTAATATTTTCCTTACCTAATGAAACAACAATGTTTAATTGTTGTTGTTGTTAAGTGAACAAACTGTAGTAGTTCTAAATAATTTCAATTAATTAGTTTGACTTTATGTTATTATGTAATAATAATATATGGCTCACAAATCATTTGCTGAAGTTTATTTTGACTTAAGCATTTCTTTCCTGCATTCCGGAAAGTTACGTCTATGATCATGCACCACTTGAAACAGATATCGTTTCTGGTTTTCTTTTGTAATTATGGAATTGTACTCTTCAATCAAAGCAACTCCTCTTTCAGCATTGTCATTTACAACTTGTAGATGATGAATAATTTCTTAGGCAACTTTATAATCATCTCTAAGTTCCCATGTTTCAGGATCGCTTTTCAAGAAATCACTAGAGATTCTTACCCGGTCAAAAAACAGGAGTTCATTGTATGTTCATTGTATGTTCATGACCACAGATTTCTGAACATCTACCTGTATTCTCTTAGGAAGATCACCTTGGCCTGGTCGCTCGTGTAAAGTTTTCACCATTACTCGTTTGGACTTGGCTGTCAATGCCAAATCAAAAAATGCCAAAGCCACGAGCTTCTCACTAAGGTACCACAGATGACCTGCAAATTTATTGCTGGCTACTTTGGAGAGAGCACAATTTTCTTTTTGATAGCTAACCAGAGTTTTCAGTAAGCATGAATCATTCTAGCAACAGCGGTTGCCTTTGCTTCTCCTGTGTCAGAATGTAGCTTGGTAACTTCAAGAAGTTGGCTTTCCCCAACATCAGATAAAATGACAGGTAGACGGTCAACCAAATGTTTGCCTATCAGATCCGGAAGGAATTATCATCCAAGTGCACAACCAGTGTATAGATGATGTAGTTGTTTTAAATATATCTTTTAATTTCCTATCAGTTTCTTCTCGATATTGTTCTCGTTCTCTATGTATTGAAGAACGGCTGATTTTCAACTCGTCTACTGTACATTGTGGCCTAGACTCTGAACTGCAGCTGCTAACACGTATGCTGCCTTCCTGTTACTTAACTTTGTCCTGTCCAAAGCTGCTGTCAGACTTGGTGTCACAATATTTGTTGTTAGTCGCTTTTTTAGAGGAGTTTTCCTTTTCACTAAATTTACATTTTGACTGCCACCATCTTCGCATTCTTCAGTTGAATCATCACTACTAGAGGTTTCAAGAATAATTTTCTCATTCATGGCTTCCAAATATTGATCTTCTTTCTGCTTTCCCTCCGTGCTTGATCTTTGTCTTTTAGATGCCCTCATTTCTTTTGAAGTAATTACCATATCAACTGGTCCCTTACAACAACGGCGACCTCTTTCTCTTTATCCTCTTAGATTTCGATTATGTCTAAGGCATCCAAGTGAGCAATGTGAAATTAATTATCTAAGACATCAACAAATTCTGTTTAATTTTTTTCCTGTTAACATTTCCT
>OY744610.1:903617-1103617 GCA_963556255.1 Allolobophora icterica | reverse complement strand
GGGCACTAAACAATTTTTTTAAGTTAAACTAAAACTATTTTCCAACTAAATAAAAATAGTTTAACTAAAGTTGGCAACTGATTTTGGAAATTAGTTAACTAAACTAAAAAAAGTAGTTAAATTTTTCCAACATTTTTCTAACATTTTACGAAAAACATATTCACTGCAATAAAGCAGAGCGTCAGTGACAATTTGAACTTGAAACTATGCAATATGTACTGTTCTAGCATACAGTTACAGGCGCACTGTCATTATTGACACTGCGCCTTACTACAAACTGTATTCTGTGCAATAAGCAAGTAAACGTCGCATTGAGTTGTTGACAGTGTTCAATGTTCATTACGGAAAAATAGTTGCATATTGCTGATTTTTTTAGTTAAACTTTTTAGTTAGCAACTAACATTTTTTACTTGAACTGTGGTTTTAACTAAACTAAATTTTTTTGTAAAACTTAATCCTTAACTAAAAAATTTAGTTAAACTAAAAGTTAGAAACTATTTAGTTAACTATAATTGCCCATCACTGGAAACAACCAATGACACTGAATTCAATTCTGCTAGTATCATCGCCATTAGCATATATTTTAGCCTTCATACCATTTACTTACACCTTAGCCTGTATGGCATTTTTCTTTCACACCTTTCTGAAGCTGCAGAAGTGTTTGTTGAAGAAAACAATGCATCAGTTCCTCAAAAGGAAGAATAGGTTTGAGTTTCTTAAATTCGAACACTGCCTCTGAGAATGAGTTACAGCAATCAATCAGACATCTCACTTTTAAATATCTTGCGAGGAAATGTCTTCCAAGAAAATAATGGCATTTGATCATATAATCCTCGTTTAGAACTGTAGAAAGTAATCTCTGATCAGAGGGAAAATTTCGCACAAAAAACTGGTTGAATGTGAAATAAGAAGTTTCTTCAATTTTTGCCAAATCTTCGTCTAGAGTCGTTAAGTAACAGAACAGTGTGTGGAATCCAAGCAAACATCGGACTTCACCGTCGAAAAAAGAGTCAAGAGGTGGCAACACCATTATATTGACAAATGCAAGTTCCTTCACATCCCTCTGTAGATCTGGCTCGTCGAGAATTCGTTCACACAATAGCAAGACTTCTGAATATTTACGACACTTGTACAGATACGCAGCACGGTAACAGTCAGCTGTATTACAGTGAATGTCAAATTCAGTGCAGATCGAATTGTAAAATGATGTCATATTGCCTAAGGAATATTCCATCAGCAACTGGATAACATCGTCCTTTTCTTTTTGGAAATCGCTTTCTTTGGACGTTTCTAGTCTATTCATTGGATCGGTTCTTTGATAAACGCACAAAGCACTTTTCCTTTTGGTAGATAATCCGAAAACTCTTCGATTTATAATACTCACTAAAATTGAATCCAACGGAAATGTTGGAGTTTGAAACATATTATTCAGTTCTAAAGCACCAGTTGTTCTTTCAATTGACGAAATTGTTAAATAATGGGAAAACACCTCAGGTGTAAGACGCAGATCTAGAAAAAACTGTCTCCTAGTATAATGCAAAGAACCGTCTCTAGACTTCTTGAAAATCAAATAAAATCCAATTATCTTAGAAATCTCTTCAATATACAACAAACATCCTGCATTTAATGTTTCCGAATCCTCTTTCTCAGGCTTCTCATTGATGATCACTCTGGAGCAAAGGTCTATAACGATTTGATATTCTGAAGCGGCAAAATGAAGACCCGCCATGTAGGCCAAAGTCGCCTTAGCGATAGTGTTAGTTTTAGAATCCTCACATTGGAAAGCTTTCCTCAGAAGCCTCTTTGATATTTCAGTCAGAACATGAAATTCTAGATTATCATTTGATCCAGTTAGATTTTCCATCAGATCCTGTGCTGCTGTGTAAAATAACTGACTTCTTTTAACATCAGTGTTCAATGGTCTTGATAAGTTGTGGTGCTTGGATCCAAAAAAATGTGACTTAAAGAAAACTTGCCTGATTGTGTCAACAAAGCTCTCATAGTGCATTTCTTTGGAGTCTAAAAAATGGACAGCGTGCAATATACGCAGCATTGAACCGTAAAACCAATAGCATGATTCAGTTTCTGCGAATGGTCGATAACGGAATTCATTCTGAAATGATGAACAAATTCTCAAAACATATTTGTAAATATCGAAATATATGAACTCGATTCCTTTCTGGACTGTCTCTTGAACATCAAGCGAGATTCTAACCGAAAAATATACGTCGATAGCTTCTGATTTATTTGCCTTTATGGTTTCACAGGTGAGCAACGTATGCTCACGGACACGGTTTGAGACTTCATGAGAGCAGTTTGGGTCAACTGCAACAAGACGGCTTAGCTTTATATAATGCTCCATAAACCAAAGGCTCAGAATGTCGGAATTGTTATAAAAAATCAAACTTTTAGCAGTTTCATCAACGACCTTCTGGTTAAGGTGTTCATGAAACAAATTTGCCTGAGGAATAAAATAGTTTGGACACCTTGTATCTCTTAGCCATTTTGAAAGTTTTTCAAACAAATTGCAGCATATTTTAATAACAGACAAGGAAGTCCACCATTCTGGTGACATCTCTTCACAGGACCACAACATAAGTGTTTTAAAATGGTATGTACAGAGAACTTCGTCTTCCTTTGGACATTCTTTTTTGATTAGTTCTCTTTTGGCAAAGAATCTGAGCATATGATAGACAATCTGCTGAACTGGAGTCCAGCTTTGAAGTAAAATGACTTCTGCAACTGAAAATGACAGCCTGCACTGAAATACGTCATTTCTGCTTGAAGGATGTGTTGCAAGTACAACATGACAGCCATACTGTACTACCTCGTGGATGATAGGAGTCGTTGGCCATCCGTATTTTCTTTGTCGGAAAGGCCAATCTTTCGCTTGGTTTGGCCACTGTGGGCACCACATTGATGGAACAGAATCAAGTGAAAGTAGACCCGTGACTGAGACTCTTCTCGCCGGACCAACCTTGAACCATCTTTCTTCATTTTCACCTGCGTCACTCTCACCCATTTCGGTCGTTTCCTCCAATCTGTGGACGTTACCCAGAACATATTCAAAAGTTTTACGTTTCGAGTTATACCTCATTTTTCCCAAAAAGCGAAGTCCTACAAAAGCTGGATAATCAAAGTATGGCTCCATCGAGAAACAGTCTATTGCATCAGCAATATGATAGACATCATATGGCACTACTGGCTTTTCGTCTGTAAAGGCCAGTAAATATGTTTTCGTGTTTAACACATCAATGTCGTCGATGCATGAATGTAACGGTTGAATGAAGAACTCAGCACAGCTGCCACATACAATTGGACACCTTTTCATGCGGATGAAACCATCCGATTGCATTGACTCAAAAATGTTTGTGTTGGACTTCGGGAGCATTCGACATGTACTGACAATGAATTCCGATACGCTGTCGTCCATTGCTGCAACCAGAGAATAAACATCTGACTAGAATCGTCGTGATGATCACTATTATTTTGAAGTCGTCGTCATCAGTATCAAGTTTATTATTAGTATTTCTCTATTCTTTGAGCACCTCTATCTAATGAGAAAGCATCAAGGTATTGGCGATGCGTAACTCTCCTTGCACATGAAGTTGCTAGAGCTACTACTGTTACTAGACTTTTGTATGCCGCCCCGGCTTGGTGGAGATTCGCCTCGTCTGCTGATCGAGCTAAGATTGATCGCCTAATTCGTAAAATGAAGCGGTTGGGTTTCCTAGACCATCGATTGACATTCTTGTTAAGCATGCTGATCAAAGACTATTTCGCTGCATTAAATTCAACCCTTTTCATGTTCTATTTTCACTATTCCCCCCCCAAAAAAAACCCTGCAATTCCATGTGATCTTATGCCTAGACCCCACAACTTTTCACTTCCTACTAAAGATAATAGAAATTTTATTTCTCGTATCTTGTTTGATTGTTAACTTTATTATTCTTTGACATTGTTGTTACTTTACTTAACCTTCCTGACAATATCTAGTATATATTTTAGTATATTTTTATGCTTCTACTATTATGACAACGTATGAACTATTACTATGAACTCAAAGACTTGATGAAGTTACTCAGTTATTTATAGTATATATTTTAGTATATATTAAACTTCTATAAACTATTGTTGTTTAGTTCAGTTTTGCGCCGTTTTGTACTGCGCCGTTTTGTTGCCGCGCCGTTTTGTCTGCGCCGTTATGTCTGCGCCGTTTTGTCCTGCGCCGTTTTGTCCTGCGCCGTTTTGTCCTGCGCCGTTTTGTCCTGCGCCGTTTTGTCGGCGCACCAAAACATATAACACAAAACGAACATATGATGCATATTTGAAATTTGCCAACGTGAGACGAAACATTGGTCTCTGAGTTCAAAGCTGTTTCCTCTGTTGCAAATGGATCTAATAGAACACCCTTACCTCGTTCGTGGTTGATCTTGGTCGATGTTCCCTCACAGCTCTTGTCATCTTCTTCCGTTGATTGATCAACGTCTATTTTGTCATCGTTTAACTCCTTTCCAGGTTCTTCCATTGGTCGACGTTTTGTTGTTACTGGAGTCGCATCTCTTTCGGATTGCATAACGGAAATCTTTTCTTCCGCGCTCGCCATTCGCACTGTAGTACAGCTAGATATAAAAACAACAGAACTGGGTAATCGCTAGAACACATCTTTACTCTTCGCCGTCTAAGAATGAAAGCCATATACATAATAATTATCATTGTGGATGTTTGTGTCTATAGCACTGATATTGGGCGTTATAAGAATCTCACAAAAGCAAAAAGAATCTGAAATAGAAAACTTAAAAAAGTAAGATATTCAGCGTCTGAACTATTGAACGAACTTCTAACTGAATTCTCTATATTCTCAGATCCTCCACCAATAGCGACCCTCAACCGCCGTCATCTGCCTCGAGGTCATCTACTTATCACCTCACAGCCTTTTCACTCCAAATTGAAGTCTCACCTCTTCAAGAATGTTTACCCTAATCCATTTGATCCTCTGCCTTACAAGTTTTCTCGTCCTCAACGACAGTTTTTACGACAGCTGCTCTTCTTCATATCACTGGTCTCTCGGGACAACGGCCTCGGACCTCCACTGGAAATTGATCTCTGATACGATGTAACGCTCGTTAATAAGCTGGTGCCTTGGGCTTAGCTTCAGAGTACCGTTTTAGAACTCGGGAGTTTTACGATTACAATTACAAAGGCCAGATGAGCTGATTGAATGAATCAGATATCTGATATCAGATATCAGATATCTGACGCAATTGCGGTGGCAGAAGTCGTGAGGCAGGAGAACGAAGAAGCTAAGCGACAGTGTGGGAATACTACTTTACACTTAATTTTTCATTGTAGCTTACGTAATAGCTGAGACGTAGATATTTTTGTGTTCTGGCAGCCATATTCCCCGCCATCTTGGGCAGTAGTATTCGCACACTACTGTCACTACGATAAATCGATTCCTTGTCCTTGGAAATGTTACAATTGGCACTTAATTTGTCATTGTAGCTTACCTATGAGCTGAGACATGCATAATATTATTGTTGTTTCGGCGGCCATATTGGCCGCCATCTTGGAAAGTAAACTCTCCACAAATATGCAACTATTAAAACTCAATTCCATGGTAGATTCCACACTTGATTTATGATTGCAGGTCCCTGATGAGCTCGTATCTTTGAAAAAATATATCTTTCCAATGAACGAAAAAATAACGACGTACGTCGGCGACGAAGCGGGTAAATTTTTACTCCAGGACACTTTCTAATTAAAATTATTTCCCACAACATAACAATGTGATGGTTATGCAATCACAATATGTCTTCGGTGGAAACTTGTAAACACATGGAGCGACAAATTATACCTACCCACAGTTGCTCTGCAATCAACATCCAAACACCGCTGGGGTAATTAGTTACCCACTCCGTCCTAGCAAGGTTAATCAAAGAGCAACCATAGATTCGGAAACTCTTTATGAGTGATCTATTTCTTTTTCGTTTGTAATTTAATCAATATAATTTAATGCGATATTTTCTTAGGTTTAAATTATCTTTTTCAGATTATTGAGAAAATGTGCTACAATCACATAAATGCGAATATCCTGGGATCCTTTTGAAATCTAATATTTTGAGTTTCTTTTCGATAGAAAGATATTTTTGGGGCATAATTTTATTTAGGGGGCCATTGACTGTTTGACAGTTGTTGACAAGGAGGAGGGTGGGGGTCAAAACTGCCTAAAATTTGTTGACATAATAAATGGATGGCCCTTTTCCGTGCTGCATGTTTCAAGAATAAATCTCTGACTGCTTACCCAGATGTTGCTGTCCGCCATATTTGCAGTTGCCCGGATTCGTTTACATGAGATTTAAATAAGATCTTACCTACTTAAGAAAATAATTGTGATTAGCTGTTCACGTCTCGTTTAATCTCACAAATAGAAAATGTTCTTACTGGTATTTGTGTTGAATCGTATTCACGGACTCTCTTGTGTTTCAGTCCACGGTATAGATCCTAAGACTCGAAGTTAAATACGACCCAGATAGCCTACTTGCTGCTCCACTGTGGCCGTCCAGCGTCGTAGCTCACTTCGCTCTGCAGCGCAGGCTGAGCTCCTTGTCCCCCGCGCACGGACTACTATCCGGCAACACCGTGCCTTCTCCGGCTCTGGCCCAGCGAACTGGATTGGGCTCCCAGTAGCGCTGCGCCTGGCCCCGACTGATTGCTCTGCTCTGTTCCACTCTTGCCTTAAAACTGTCTTTTTTGACCGGGGTTGGACTGGGAGCGCTCATGAGTAGATAGCCTTGTAGAGGCGATCTGTAATAATAATAATAATAATAATAATAATAATAATAATAATAATAATAATAATAATAATAATAATAATAATAATAATAATAATAATAATAATAATAATAATAATAATAATAATAATAATAATAATAATAATAATAATAATAATAATAATAATAATAATAATAATAATATTTGTAGACTCTACAGAAGTTAAAGAATCAAGTGATTTAGAATCAGAACTAGTTTTCAGGACATCCAAAGTGCGACCCTTAGGCCTATATATAGCGTATAATTATGTCCTTGCAACATAACCTCAACAGCCTAGCCGAGTTTTGCTGGCACACAGCTGGGAAATCCCGGACAAATTTTGGTCTGCTAACCCACGGTAGCCTGATAATCTGTCGGATTTCAACTTATCCAACGCCTTGGTCACATGTTCTGTCAATAGTATTGTCTATATTTATCACCCGCCATTCTACTCATTGACTTACTTTTAAAGTTAATTTCAGTCTCTATTTGAGTATTTGATTTCCTCTCCTTCTGATATAGTTATAATGGACGACATTAATATTCATGTGGATGTAGCTAATCACTGCTCTTTTGCATTAGTAGTAGTAAATTGGATACTCTAGAACAACCACGCAATAACGAGATGCATTCTGGGACAACTACCCAATAACTAGGTTCATAGTCGTGTAATAACCACGTTCATGACGTCATCACCGTGTCTCGTGATGATGATGATGATCACGTAAGATGGTCATGCCGCTGCCGCTATATGAGTCATCGAAACTATTGGAAATTCCCACAGTTTTGATCAGGCGCCTATGAGTCATCGTGATATTAGAGGTCGTTTTAAAAGGGGTTTAAAGGATTATATATCCTTAATAAAATGGAGTTCTCATTGAAGACTATTAATGAATTGAAAAATATAGCACGAGAGAGAGGTGTGGTTGGTTATTCGAGACTGCGAAAAGCGGAACTGATAGCATTAATGTCGCCGAGGTCTGCGAGCAACCTGCTAGACGCTCCGGTTCCAGACATTAAGGTTCCAACGCTTACTCCGGGTAAGTATACACCCCCGTCTAATACTTGGAAATCTCATTTCAGCCAAAACGTTTTGACTGAAATAGGGAATAAGGTGAGGTCGAAGATTAATTCTTTTGCGGATTGGATGATTAATTTTGTAACTCCTCAAGAACAGAAACCCGTGAATGAAAGATTGGAATCGTTGATGTCGAAGGTTTCGAGTATTTTCAGTAAAAGTAATAAAAACAAGTTCGAAATCCGAGAGACTGCGAAGGCTATTAAGGGTTTTACTAAGCGATACACGATCGAAGGAACTAGTGGAATCGATGTCACATCTTTTCTCAACGCTGTAAGGCCTCAGGTAGTCAGTCTGTTAGCGAAAAATCGTGGGGTAAAAGTTCAATTCAATCTTAATTGCGTAATGAAGAAAGTAGATATTAAATCCGGGGAAGAAGTCGAAGCCGAACCTAATTTTAAATCGAAGACCGATATTATTTTAGACGCAACCGACGTGTGTGAAATATATAGCAACGCAGTGGATAAAATTAAGGAGAGCATGGCAAGTTTTCAGATGCGGGGTAGTAATTGGCGGTTTAAAACCGTTTTGAAGTTGGATATCGATACAGTGGTATATAAACCATTGAAAGGTAGTTCTTATATTCCGCTTCCCGAGTATTTAGCCAATAAAAAGGCTATTGTTAACCTGAAAAACGACGACGATGAATGTTTCAAGTGGTGCGTTACTAGAGCGTTAAATCCAACGGAAGACAATCCGCATAGAATCACTAGAGATCTAAAAGAACAATCTAAGAAACTCAACTGGAATGGTATCGAATTCCCAGTCGCTGCCGACGCCAACGTAATAAATAAGTTTGAGCGTAATAATAACGTTAGCGTTAACGTATTCGGCTATGAAAAGGACGTATATCCATTGTATATATCGAAGCATGAATGCGATGTATGCGTAGATCTGCTGCTTATTTCCGACGGAGAAAAGAAGCATTATTGTTGGATCAAGAACTTTAATAGATTGATGGCGGCACGAACAGAAAAATCGAAGCATTCGATGCATTATTGTAGAAGATGTTTAACCGGTTATAGAGAAGTAGAATCGTTGAATAAACATAGCGAGTACTGTTCGAAGCAAGACGCCCAACGAATAGTTCTTCCCGAACCAGGAACCATGCTAAGTTTTAAACATTATTTTAAATCCATGAGAGTTCCGTTTATCGTTTACGCTGATTTTGAATCTTTTATTAAACCTATCGATACATGCCCACCCGATCCTAGCACGTCTTACACCAATAAATATCAGAAGCATACACCCAGCTCGTTTTGTTATCACATAAAATGCTACGACGACGGCGTTTATTCCCAAGAGCCAGTGAGGTTTACGGCTGAAAACGAAGACGACGATGTCGCTCAGATATTCGTAGATTCTCTTGTAGAAAATATAAAAGAAATATATAACCAGTTTGAATTCCCTAAGAATATGATATTCGGCAAAACCGATAAGAAATGTTTCGATGAAGCTACTAACTGTCATATATGTGGGGGAGAGTTAGGTAAAGATCGAGTTAGAGATCACTGTCATTTAAGCGGTAAATTCAGAGGCGCCGCCCATAACATTTGTAATATGAACTACAAAGTCCCCAAGTTTTTCCCTGTAGTATTCCATAATCTATCCGGATACGACAGCCATCTATTCGTGAAGAAACTGAGAGGCGAGAATGGTGAGAAAATTAACTGTATTCCGAATAACGAAGAGAAGTATATATCGTTTAGCCGAGAGATCGTAGTCGGTAACTTTGTAAATAAAGAGGGAAAAGAGATAACGGTCAAGCGCGAATTACGCTTCATCGATAGTTTTAGATTCATGCCTTCGAGTCTCGACGCGTTATCGAAGAACCTTCGTAAAGATCAGTGTAAGAATCTAGGCGATTTCTTTAAAGGCGAGAAGTTAGATCTTTTGCTTAGAAAAGGTGTTTACGCGTACGATTACGTTGACGGCATTGAAAGATTAAACGAGACCGAATTGCCTCTGAAGCATAAATTCTATTCTAAACTGAACGATTCAGACATCAGCGATGAAGATTACGAGCACGCCAAAAATGTATGGAAAGTATTTCGTTGTAAAACGTTAAGAGAATATCACGACTTGTATAATCTTTCTGATGTTTTATTATTAGCCGATGTATTCGAAAACTTTAGAGACGTGTGCATTGAACATTATAGGCTCGATCCCGCGTGGTATTATACTTCACCCGGACTAGCTTGGGACGCGGCGTTAAAGTTGACCGGTGTAGAGTTGGAATTGTTGAGCGACTACGATATGTTACTGATGATCAAGCAAGGAATAAGAGGGGGAGTCAGCATGATTTCGAAACGATACGCGAAAGCGAACAACGAGTACATGGTAGAAGATTTTGATCGCAACCAGCCTTCGGTATTCATTCCTTACTTAGACGCGAATAACTTGTACGGATGGGCGATGAGCAAACCTCTACCAACTCATAGGTTTAAATGGATGAGCGATAACGAGCTGGACGATTGGAGAAGCGTTACCGAACGAGATGGGGTGGGGTGTGTGT
This sequence comes from Allolobophora icterica, assembly GCA_963556255.1. Taxonomy (NCBI): domain Eukaryota; kingdom Metazoa; phylum Annelida; class Clitellata; order Crassiclitellata; family Lumbricidae; genus Allolobophora; species Allolobophora icterica. Next base: position 1,093,211 of record OY744610.1, on the reverse strand, counting down.
TAGAAGTCGATCTTGAGTATCCTAAGGAACTACACCACCTGCATAACGATTACCCTCTAGCTCCTGAGAGTATAAAACCCGCAGGATCGGATGTAACGAAACTAATTCCGAGTTTATACGATAAAAAGAAGTACGTAGTTCATTACGGTAATCTAAAGTTGTACGAAAGTCTCGGTTTGAAGATAACGAAAACACATCGAGGGTTAATATTCGAGAAAGCGCTTGGCTGAAAAAGTATATCGACCTGAATACGGAATTGAGAACGAGAGCTACTAACGATTTCGAGAAGGACTTTTTCAAGCTTATGAATAATAGCGTCTTCGGTAAGACAATGGAATGCATTGAGAATCGAGTTGATGTACGATTGGTATGCGATGAGAAGGAAGCTATTAAACTCGCGTCGAAACCTAATTACGACGGTCGAACTATTTTCGACGAAAATCTGATCGCCGTTCACATGAAAAAGACCAAGTTGTTCTATAACAAACCGATATATCTAGGTATGTGTATTTTAGACTCGAGTAAGACTTTAGTCTATGATTTCCACTATAATTACATCAAGACTAAATACGGAGATAGGGCTAAGCTATTATTCACCGATACGGATTCTCTAGCTTATGAAATTAAGACCGAAGACTTCTACACCGATATAGCTCCTGACATTAGAAGCAGGTTCGACACGAGCGAGTACGCGAAAGATCATCCATCTGGTATAGAAACGGGTGTAAATAAGAAAGTTATCGGTATGTTCAAAGACGAGGTAGCGGGAAAACAGATCGAAGAATTCGTAGGTTTGAGGTCGAAGTTGTATTCGTACAGGCTGTCTGGTGTAGACCATAAGAAATGCAAGGGCGTGAAGAAAAACGTGGTTAGTAAAACGATAACACACGAAGATTACAAAGAGTGTGTGTTTACGAGAAGAGAACGGTTAAGAAAAATGAACGTTATAAGATCGTATCATCACGACATGTATACTGAAGAAGTAAATAAAGTCGCGCTGTCGGCCGACGACGACAAACGAGTGATTCAGCAAGACGGTGTCCATACTTTAGCTTACGGACATTACGCATTGAAAACTACTTAAAGATAAATATGATGACATAAAATGGAAGTCTTAAAAGTGTGTTCCAAATGTAAAACGGAAAAAAGCTTAATCGAATTTTATAAGGATAAATCTACTAAGAGCGGGTATTGTGCTAGTTGCAAAACGTGTAAAAGTATCAAAGCGAAGGAACTTAGACAAAAATACTCGAGACTAGAGACTAGGGAAATAAAAGATAAAAAAGTTTGCAGTTGTTGTAAGAAAGAAAAGAACGTATTAGAATATTCAAAAAATAGATGTTGCAAAGATGGGACAGATCGTGAATGTAAGCAATGTAAATATAAATATAATCACGCGTATTCTGAAGCCCGAAGGCGATATGACCCAGGGTTTAAACTACTTAAAAATATGAGGAGTAGGCTTGGTGGAGTATTAAGAGGCAAGTCGAAATCACGAGCGACGCGGCAACTTATCGGTGTTGACTTTGAAATATTTACTAAATGGATTGAATTTCAGTTAGAAGAAGGAATGACTATGGAAAATTACGGCTCGGTTTGGCATCACGATCATGTTTTACCGATATCATCGTTCAACTTGCTAGATGAAGAAGAACTTCTTAAAGCTATGAATTGGAAGAATATACGCCCGTTGCTAGCGGTTAAAAATATCCAAAAATCAAACAAAATAGATCGCTGGTTATACGTAATGCAGGAAGTAAAAGCGTATTACTTTATAAAACATTTAGATGAAATGTAAAATGAGTTCTACAACTGTCAAAAACATAGATGTTGAAGGTGTAGTTCTTCCAAATCATCCGTTAACGAATTTTGAATTATTGGATGCGAAGAAGCTCAATATTCCGAATTTTAGAGGCGTTTTTTTACGAGACGAGTTGCCGAAAAAACCTAGACGGAATGAGTGTGGGATAATGAACTTAGACGATTCTAATGGGGTAGGCCGGCACTGGTGCAGTTTTTTAAAGAACGGTAACGAGAAAATATATTTTGATAGTTACGGTCTCCCTCCTCCTACGGAATTAGTAAAGTATTTACACGGCTCAGTGTTTTACAACAGCGAACGAATACAACCGGATAACGAAGTGTTTTGCGGTCATTTATGTTTATATGTACTGAAGAAAACGTGCAACGACGGTTGTAAATTTCAAGAAGTTATAAACGACTTGTATTAAAAAATTGTTATATATAAAATGCCAGTAGATAAATTTGGACATACAGATTCAGGATCTACGCAAAGAATAATTGCCGGTGGTGTTACTCTTAGTCAAGTAAATGCTAGTTTCCTTCGAATGGATGGAGCAAACCCGGCGACTGGAGATCTAAAAATGAGCGGCTACACGATAAAAGGTCTACCTACGACGAACGTTTCAGAAGCAGGAATGGATGAGGCTGTCAGTCGAGGACAAGCCATAGATTTGTTAACGAATCGCGCCGATGTACCGTCCAACAATAATCTAAAAGTGTCTAAAACCGGTGATACCATGACTGGCGACCTATTCTTAAGCATCGGTAGGGACCTTAAGCGGGCGATAGGATGTAAGGATTTAGTTGGAAATAAAGTTTTTAATATATTGTTAGGAAATACAACGAATAAAATAGAAGGTCGATTAAACCAACCGATTATATTACAATCAACGGATGGATTCAGTTTTAGAATAAATAATGAAACCGCCTTAGAGATGGTTAAGTCGACGGGTCAGTCTAAAATAAATGTGTACAAGCCCATCTTTATGCATGGCGCACACATTACAGGCCTACGCGATCCCAGCGGTGATGGAGATGCGGCGACTAAAAAATATGTCGATGCATCTGCAGTCGGACCCGCGTTTAGCGTTTACACTATATCTCAACAAGCCATAGTCGCTGCAACTCACACAATAGTTTCTTTCGATAGAGTAAGATTCAATACCGATAGTAGTGATAACAGTACAGGACCGACTCGTTTCACTCCTGGTAAAGCCGGATACTATATCGTTACGACGTACATAGAATTTTGTAGCGCGAGTAATACCGCTTTTGCTAACGTCTTCCTATATAAAAACGGGGTGTCGCACATGCAAATTGCGGGTGGAGGGGGTACGGGAATTGCGCATAACAATTCAACCGGTAGTACTATAGTTTTTCTAACCGATACCGATTACCTCGAGATATTCGTTTATTCGTCCATCGCCACACCCATAATAGCTAGAGACTTTTCAGCGGCATTCTTACGACCTTAGTGATATAAAAGAAATTTTAACCGGAGATACCTATCGTTCGAGTACACGCGATAGGTATCTATAAGTCTCATTATTCAGAAGATGTCTTCGGCGTTTTCGTTTACATCGAAAACCGTAATTTCGTATCTGTTTTTGTATACTTTCCCGTTAAACATCGCTATTAAACCTGCGCTTTGGTTAAACGCTTTCGCGGCCTTATACATCGACGGGTATAAAACGATCGCGCCCGTTTCCTTATCCAAAATTTGTACGCGTTTAGGATGCGTTCTTATACGTTTCAACCTTTCTTTTTCATCCTTACTCGTCACTTTCGGCGGTTGTTTATCCAACTCCTCCTGTGTAAGCACTCCTTTCTCGATCAGCAACGCCGCTAGTTTTGGTTTGTTGAGAAAAGAATACCTACTAATCTTATTCTCCTTCGCTAACTTTTGCAATTCTGTCAGTTTCATTTTATATATTACAAGATTTTTGTCAACCCAATCCTTCCGTTGACAATCCTTCTGATTAAATCCTTGTTCTCTTCGTACTTAACGCCTATTTAACGTTCACCTTTTGAACACTAATTCTACGTATAAGTATAAACTGAATTAATCAGCAACACAGATTAATATCTTTTCAGTTTAATAAGAAACAAACAGACAGAACTCAATTCGATTACCACTCAACTAGTCAGCCACACTACTACAGCGAACACACTCGAATTCAAACTTCTCTAGTCAGCATAATTCTTCGCGCCTCTTGACACACCTGTCTTCTGTGCGCATAAGCGAAATCTTATAATATACATATAGCGCGCCGCTGCCGAGATCGGCCGGCCGCGCGTGTCACTAAGACAGTACGACTAAACGTGATGCATCTATCATATATACATATACACGTGAAACTAAAGTAAGCGCACTAAATATATACGCTAAATATCTCGCACTGCAAGACTGTACACAAAACTCAGTTGACATTACCTCCTTCCTTTTTCTGGAATTGAGCAAATTAAATTTCAAAATTTGCGAAATTACCAAAATACATGAAACATATATATATATCTAACTAATTAATGAACAGTCTTACGATTACTTATAACCTTGACAAACAATCAGCAATAACATTCAATCTGCCCTTCTTGTACTTCACCTCAACATCAAAAGTTTGTAAGGCTAACGCCCAACGCACAAGTTTAGCAGACTTAGACATTGACTCAGTCAAATATGTAAGAGGATTGTGATCAGTAAAAATGAAAATTTTTGATCCAATTATAATTTCTTTTAACTTGTTTAGAGCCCAAACAATAGCATAGGCTTCCTTTTCCACAGTAGCCCATCTCTTCTGGGTATCAGTTAACTTCTGACTGATAAATGACACAGGGCGCTCTATTCCCTTGTCGTCCATCTGTGTTAAAACAGCACCGACTGCAAAGTCACTACTATCGCAGTACAAATTGAATGGTTTTCCCACTTCAAAAACATATAACACTACTTTGGATCGCACAGCCTCTTTAAGTAAATCAAATGCTTGCTGATGTTCAACAGTCCAATCAATCTTATCAGAAACACGTTTACTAGTTAAATCAGATAAAGGTTTCGCAATCTGTGCAAAGTCCTTAATAAACTGTCTGTAATAATTAAAAAATCCAAGCAGTTGCTTAACTTGCTTCTTAGTTTCTGGGATCTTCAAATTAGTCAAACTTTCAATTCTGTCTGGATTCATCTTTATCTTACCAGACCCAACCACATGACCGATAAACCTTACCTCACTCTTACCAAATATGCATTTTTTCAAATTCAAAGTAACGTTATGCAATCTCATTTGCATCAAAAATGCATCTAGATGCTGCAAGTGAACTTTCCAACTGTCAGAATGCACAGCAATGTCATCAACATACGGTTCTGCAAAGTCACTTATAGGCTGTAAAACTAAATTTATCGCCTTAACAAAAGTTCGTCCAGAATTTATCATTCCAAAAGGAACACGAGTAAATTCATACAGTCCATTATGTGTTACAAAAGCTGTCTTCCATTGATCAGATTGTTTTACAGGACAAGTCCAATAAACACTTCGACAGTCCAAAATAGAAATCACATTAGACTTTCCAACTTTGTTCAAAACGTCTCTGACAATCGGCATCGGATATTTACAATCCACTGTGAATGAGTTAATGTATCTGTAGTCACAGGCAAGTCTTAAAGATCCGTCTTTCTTTTTAACAATAACCAAAGGGCTTGCCATTCTGCTCGATGATGGTTTGATAATGTTTGTTTTTAACATTTCTTTGATCTGACGTTCCACTTCTGCTCGATAAATCAAAGGAATTCGATATGCTGCAAATTCCTTTTCACGAAATCCTGGTTTTAGTTCAATTTCGTGTTCTACCAATGTACATAATCCAGGTTTTTCTGAAAATCTGTCACAGTATTTGTTCAAAACGTTCAACAACTGTTCTTGCTGAGTTACTGTCAAATGGCTAATTTGTTCAGGATCGAGGTTAAGTGAATTCTTGTCATCTTGAACCTCATTCCTCATTGGTAATTCAACCACTGAACCAAAATCTTCATCTTCTTCAACGATTAGACCACAACTTAATGCTCGAGTAACATATTTTCTGATCTTGTTGGCGTGAATTATTTTTCGACCATTTTCACCCATATCGACTAAATAAGAGTACTTTGATCTTCGATGTATGATCGTACATGGACCATGCCATCGAGAAATAAGTTTGTTTGTTGACGTTGGATACAAAACTATGACTTTCTCACCAGCTTCAAATTCTTTGTGCTTTGCTCTCTTGTTATACTGATTCGTGTATTGTAATTGCTTTTCTCGAGAGTAGGATTCTGCAAACAATAATGCTTTCTCCATATTTTCTTTGAGTTCTTTCAAATACTTTTCTGGTTTAACTCCAACATGAGGTGGTAAGTTTATTTCTCTAGTCCAACTCTCTTTTAATATTGCCAATGGTCCTCTCGGAATTTTCCCATAGACAAGCATATATGGTGATACTCCAGTAGTTGCATTCGGCACTTCTCGTAATGCCCACACTGTGAAAGGAATTATCTTATGCCATTTCCTCGGGTTGTCTATTATCACATGATGAATCATCTTTTTAAATGTCTGATTCCATCTTTCTACTAATCCAGCAGCCTCTGGGTGTCCTGGTGTGTCGAATCTTGGACTACAGCCCATTAAATCGAGAAATTCTCTTGTCAGACTGGCTGTGAAGTTCGTTCCTTGGTCACTTGTAATCACGGACGGCACACCAACGTTCATGAATAGTTCCATCAACGCTTCACACACAGCCTTCGCTGTCAGCGATTTCAATAAAAAGATTGTAGGCCATCTGGTGCACGAGTCCACAATGCATAAACAATACTTGTGACCTGCAGCAGATACTGGATCGATCGGGCCAACGAGGTCCATCGTCATTCTCTTGAAGGCGACCTCTTCTCTTGAGACTGGAGTGATGGGCACTCTATCCATCACCAAACTCCTTGCCTTTAATTGACACTTCTCACAAGACTTACAAAATTTCACAATGTCCCTTCTCATCTTTGGCCATACAAAAGACAATTTTATTCGTTCTCTTGTTTTCTCTTCTCCTAGATGTCCTCCAAATACCGATTCATGCGCCAATTCCATCACTTTAATTCGTCTCTCTTTTGGTAACACTAGTTGATATATCGTCTGGTCTAATATCTGATATTTCTTATGCAATAAACCGTTGAATACACAGAATTCAGATTCTTTCTCTTGTGCTAACTTCCACCACGGCTTCAACGATTCATCCTTTCTCTGTTGCTCTTCGAACTTCTTCGAATCGGCAATCTGCACCTTTTGTTCTTCATCCATCTCTTCATCTCTATACAAGTCTCCTATCCCCACATCACATTCATTGTCTTCTTCAATTTCATTTAATGTGCCATTCTCGCATGCAGCCATCTCTTGCTCATTCATCTCTGATGTTACACCATCTCGCGATAAGCTTCGTTGCTCACTACTTTCGTTTTCCTCATCACTTGAACTTTCAGTTTCACTCTTCTCATCAACATCTACCATTTCCTGTTTCCGACTCTGCGCTCTCGTCATTACATTTGCTCGTACACTCACATCTCCTTGTATCGTTTTAACTTTCATCTGTGGTACGGCTTTTAACTCGGCAATTATCTCTGGATGCAACAAGAATATTTCTGTACTGCCCATCTTTGCAATACTAGCACACATCAAGGTGACATAAGGTGTAAGTGAACACTGGATTTTACGCGGAAATCCCTCTTCTTCCACGTCACTACCACACAGTCTAACATCGACTTTCACTAACTTCGCAGGAATGGCATCTCCTGCCACACATTGCAAATTCACTTTTCCAATTTGTTCCACCTTCATGCCTTCCAGTAATTCTTCACTAATCACCGGAATTTCTGCTCCCGAGTCGCTCAGTGCTTTGACTTTCACTGGCTCTTTACCGTCTACTGCACGAATTTCGACCTCGACATATTGCAAGAACGATTTCTTCAATATTCGACTGTCATCTTTTCCTATGACTTCTCTCTGAATTTCAGCATCCAATAGAATTTCTTTTTGAATACCACATTTCATTACTGACTTTACTTCAGTTTCTTGGTTTTCTTGACCCGTGGTTTGATTACCTGTATCACTAACCACTTGAATCAAATTCACCCTTGTGTGTTCTTGATTTCTGCTAGAACTAGCTGCTGCCACTGGAACTGGACAAAATTTAACCAAATGTTTGTCTGAACCACAGTTGTGACAACGCTTCACCACCATACCTCGTTGTTCATTGCCTTCATATCTCTTATACTGCGTAAACGATGTGTTGCCTTCCCTCTTGGCAAACGGCGCTGACGATTTGTTAAATCCCTGACGACCAAACGTCACTTCTCTGGTCTCATTGGGTACAGGGACACTAGCCTTGACTTCTTTACCTTTAAACTGATTCCCTGTTTCTGGATTACTTTTCCACTTTCCACTCTGGCTTTGGTTTACGGAACGTTGAGAAGGATAACTGTTTATATTTGGGATCGCAAACCCAATTCGATTGTTTACATGAATGTCTGCTAAGTCTGCCACTGCACTAGCTTGAAGACAGTCAGTTCCTTCCTTCGACAATACAAACTGTAGTGGACCTGGCGGTAAACATTCTTTCAGCTTATCCGCTACCAGCAAATCAAAGAGCGTATCATACTCTCTGTTCACGTTTCGACTTCTCACGTAATAGTTTAGCAAGTTCTTAAGTCTTGCCGTAAACATCGTATAAGTCTCTTCTGTTGTCTTCTTAGCATCCACAAATCTGGCTCTGTATTCTCTCGAAGTCAATTTAAATTCTTTTAATAAGTGCTGCTTGACTCTATCATAATTGTCTAGATCATCGTATGACAATCTATTCAGAACGGTTCGAGCTTTCGGCGTCATCAATGGTAGTAATAATTTCACCCAAAACGGCTTTTCCACAGCAAAACTGCGAAATGCGTTCTCGACTGTTTCAAAATATAATGGCACCTCCATCATATCAGTTGGCATTTGAGGCAATACATGCTTCATTGCATCACCTATTTTCTTAATTTTTGACACCAAAGTTTCACTTTCTTGCTGCTTCCTTCTTTCTGCTTCCCGTTCTTCTCTCATTTGCGTTTCTTTCAATGTCAATTTTGATTTCTCCAGTTTCAGACGTTCCTGTCTTTCTGCCTCTGCCTTTTCCAAACTTTCTTTCTGAAATTTGAGTTCTTCCTGTCTGATCTGTTCTGCACGTTCCAACTCTAACGTTCGTGCTTTTTCTTTTTCTTCTTCACGCATTCTCTTTGCTTCAATCTGTTGCTGACGAACCTCTTCATCACTTTTTCTAGCTTTTTCAGATTCAATCATCTGCTCCAGTCTTCTTCTTTCAGCATCTTCCCTATCTCTTTTCAACTGTTCTAACTGAATCTCAAACTGATTCTTTTGCAATTCAAGTTCTGCCTTACGCACTTGTTCTGCTTTATCTTCTCTCTCTCTTTGCAGACGTTCTGCTTTCTCTTCTTTCTCTCTCTGCAAGCGCAATTCGTCTTGTCTTACACGTTCTGCTTCTTGTCTCAACTCTTTCTCTTCTTGTCTTCGTCTATCTTCTCTTTCTTTCTCTTCTTGTCTCAGTTCTTTCTCTTCTTGTCTCCGTTTCTCCTCTCTTTCTTTCTCTTCTTGTCTCCGTTTCTCCTCCCTATCTTCTTTCATCATCATCCACTGCATCAACATCTCCATAGACATAGGCGCAGGAGGTTTTTCAATAGCCTTTTCTACGGCACCGCCAACGGCACCTTCTTCTTCGACTTCTTCTTTAACCCACACTTCAGCGAGTTCATGTATCATGTCACCACGTGACATACCTTCTAATTGTTCTTCTTTAAAACCGGCTTTCAACAAACGCTGTTTTAGCCTTTCCGTAGACATCTTCTTAATATCTGCTTGTCTTTCAGCACTTAGTTTCTCCATCTTACTTGTTTACTTTGGTGATTTCTCTTTTAAAAGAAGTCACGGTTTTTCTTGGTGTGTGAATCGATAAACAAACGGGATTTCTTTTATATTTGTTCGTGGAAAACAACGAAATTTTTATACCGTTTTCTCGTGTTCCACCGTCGATGATATCGTAAATTCGTCACACAGTAACAACGCGTAGATTCTTCTAACACCGTCGTAGATTCTTCTAACACCGTTGTAAATTCTTTTATCACCGTCGTAGATTCTTCTATCCGCCGAAGGAGGTGATAACGTGAATTTTAATCCACCGTGAGTTTATATCCACCGTGAGTATTTATTCCACCGTGAGTATTTATCCACACCGTAGCTATTCCACCGTGAGTTTTTATCCACCGTGAGTATTTATCCACCGTGAGTTCTTATCCACCGTGAGTTCTTATCCACCGTGAGTTCTTATCCCACCGCTGCCACCAATAATGTCAACCCAATCCTTCCGTTGACAATCCTTCTGATTAAATCCTTGTTCTCTTCGTACTTAACGCCTATTTAACGTTCACCTTTTGAACACTAATTCTACGTATAAGTATAAACTGAATTAATCAGCAACACAGATTAATATCTTTTCAGTTTAATAAGAAACAAACAGACAGAACTCAATTCGATTACCACTCAACTAGTCAGCCACACTACTACAGCGAACACACTCGAATTCAAACTTCTCTAGTCAGCATAATTCTTCGCGCCTCTTGACACACCTGTCTTCTGTGCGCATAAGCGAAATCTTATAATATACATATAGCGCGCCGCTGCCGAGATCGGCCGGCCGCGCGTGTCACTAAGACAGTACGACTAAACGTGATGCATCTATCATATATACATATACACGTGAAACTAAAGTAAGCGCACTAAATATATACGCTAAATATCTCGCACTGCAAGACTGTACACAAAACTCAGTTCACAATTTTCTTTAAACACGGACTGTATTTTCATACAGATGATTAGTACACCACGCTCATTTTCTGTCCATCCGACTGGAATTTTAGCAACTTATCCGAAATTATAACCGCGTAACCTTGCGTATCAGCGGGGACTGCGGCGTTAAAAGTAGCTTTGATTTGGATATCGACGACCGACGATTTCAGTCTTTCCGATTGTTTACTAACATCAAAAACCATGAGCGGATATAGCTCTTTATAATCGGCTGGAGTGATGTTGCTTTGCGTAATCAACGGATCCATTCCGTAGAACTTTTCGCTGAACGACGCCGCGTCTCTATAAGCTCTCGAAAATTTCTGGTTGGGAAACGATAGGTCGTAGTCGACCGCCGGATATCTCTCTTGATTCATCATCACGTACATGTTTTTGAGGTTGCAATGATCGAAAATCGAGGGGTTATGTTCTTGGTTGCCGTCGCTTCGAGCGGTTTGAAATCCTACGACTATCCATCTAGGTTTTTCAGGAGCCGTCTTGACGCTAAGACGCCAACTAAAAGTATTGGATTGAGGAACCCCTATAGTATCGCATTGTCGCGCTCGATATGCGACGGGTACCGATGCTTTCGATTCGATAGTTTTGTACAACTGCACCTTCTCCATATCCGCCGGAGTAACGTGCGGCATAAACCACGAGATTTTCTCGACGTCGACTTTTCCAGCATCCGCGGCAGCGAGTCTAAAAATAGCGTCGTTGTCCGATTTGCGAACCATCGTTAGCGTGTGCTTAAAACCGTACACTATTTTCTCGTAATCCTCGCAGAATCCGAAAATATGTTTCAGGGGCACGATGAAACTAAACGTTCCCTTAACCGTTGGTTTTTGAATAAGATACCCTTGACGAGTCGCGAAACCCGCATTATCCGCTATAACCGCGGTTGCCCCAGTATCTTTGCACCATAATTGATTAAGACCTTGCGCTTTGGCGAAGTCGTCTGGATATTTAAGCAAACCAAGCATCGTAGTTGCTTGTCCCGGGTGAAATACCGTTTCGATATCTTGATTCGATAGGGAATACGCGATTTGGCTGAAAAGATGCAAGAGTCCATTATTCGCGAGGGCTACAGCGTTAGCATTAGCGTACGCCGTTCCATCCGCTTTGACTAGCTTACCTTCGAAAAGCAGGTAAGATTCGGCGGGATGGCAAAATAGATCTTGAGTTTCGATATTTATGCGAATCTCGCCGGGGGTGTTAAAAGTCGTTCTCGCTGCTGGTTCGTATTCGTGCCATTCGTATTTTTCGATTCCTTCATCGACCTCTGTGGGTGCTGTAATGTTTAGAATATTCGATTGCATTTTAATTACTAAAGATTATTTATTTAAACTCACGCGAGTTTCAATCCCGCTCCGTTTTTGTTGAGACCACGCACTAGATCTCGAATGGACACGGCATTCGAAGAAGGTCTGTTAAGTCCGTCACCGGCTAGTATCTTATTAATATCAGTAGTTCCTACATCGTTATCGGTTAGCTGTGCTAAGATAGCCGCAGTCTCTCGCGTAAGCGCTGGTATCGTTTCAACTACAGGCGTCTTCAGAACCGACGATGTTAAGAGTTTAGCAGCAGCTTTATCCATCAAGCGTTTACCAACTTCTACGGTGGTATTCTTTCCAACTTCTAGCGCCTTTTTAGCCAACTCTCTCGCGGCGTCTTTACCCGCGCTAAGGGCGGACGATGCGGCTCGTTTACCGACATCTGAAGTGAAGAGCTTCTTGAAAACTCCCGTAATAGAATCCATTATTCCCGCTCCTCCTATAACGTGTTTTCTCTTAATTCTTCTATTAGCGATGACGAGCATGTTTTATAATCGCAATATTAAGTTTTTATATCCAGTTCGATGTTAGAATTACGAATGTTTATTTATATTCTCCCGTTAATATAAAAACAACACGAGAATATAAAATGGATTCCTACGCAGAACACGTTGAAAAATCGACCGGCTCATTTTTAACTCTGGCTTCTAATAACGCAAAGAGTATATCCCTTTTTATTTCCGAAGTGAAAGACGCTTGTAGTGAATTCGTAACCGACGTTTTCGACCTAGTCGGAGACGCTTCAGAATGTAGTGAGTGTAGCGATAGCAAGCATAGCGATAGTGAGTATAGCGATAGTGAGTATAGCGACAGCGAGTATAGCGACAGCGAGTGTAGCGACTGCCACTACACTAAAGTAGTCTCTAACGCGGAGAATAATACTGAAGAGACTACGAGTTTGATCTCGGATGACGACTCGGATGAGCTTACTAAAAAGATCGTTGCTAATGAATTCGAGTCGATCATTCACGACCTTAAGAACAAGCTCAATAGCTTGGAAAAGAGGTATCTCACGGCGAAGGTTGCGTTTCATAACCGTATGAACGAAGAACTAAGGGAGATCTTTACGACAACGACATTTATGTAAACGATATTCTGTAACTAAAGCGAGTTACAGAATCTTCAAAGTTTTTTTTATAATCGCAACATTAAGTTTTTATACCGTTCTTCGTTGATAACGTTTTGTCTTAATAGTTCATCGCATATACCGACGATCTCGTTTCTCGCTCCCGTATTACCCGCGTTGTAGCTAGCGAAACGCAGACTCAACATTTCTACTAAAGCATTCGGATCTTGCGGAATTACGACGACTCCTTTACCCGTCTTCGGCGTCTGTTTTCCAGTCTTCTTTTCCCATATCGGTTTAATGATATTTCTGTACTTAGAGCTTCTTGACGATTTTGGTTTACTCGGATTGTTAGGTTGCCTCATCGCATTCGTCGCGTCTAGAATCTCGACGTAATCGGACATATCGTTGTCGTCGTAAATCGAACTGTTCGGTTTAGCCATAGTCACTAGCTCCCAAAGTCCTGGAGTACCTGTATAAGTCTTCTCTCCGACTATTATATCGTCGTTCTGGAACGATACGCGTGTGTCTCCGATATAAAATTTCCCGTGTTTAGAATTTAGACCGAACGTCGTATCGGTAGACTTTCTATTAGAGGCATATTTGGATAAGTATTCCGTTGCCACGTCTCCTAATTCTAACATTCTAACGTCTTCTACAGGATCCTCGTAAGCCTCTATCGAGGGATACTGTGGAAGCTGTATGGCTTTTAACGACGACGATATCGATGCGGGAAGCGCTTGTAGCGCGTTAGATGTAGCTGCTGAGTTTTCATTAATAGTAGATAACAAAGCGTTTTGTTCTTTCGATAAGGTCGATTGCGAGTCCACGATCGGCTTGTACAACTTTACCAAATCTCGCTGCAATCCTATATCGCCTAGTTTCTCCGATAAATAGTTCTGTTGAATGCGTTTTTTCGTCTTCAGAAACTCTTCGACGATAAAGTCTCTTTTAGCTGGATCGTTAATCTTTAGGAACGACATTGTTTTTTTTAAATAGGTGGTATAATGTTTTAACACGTTTTTGGAACACGTGTTAAAACATTGATATGGGATGAACGTGATTTTTACGTTTTTACGTTTTTACGTTTATGTTTTACGTTCTTCGTTTTTCATCGATTTCCCAAACGCATCCTTCAACGACTCGGCTATAGTTTCTTGTTGGACTGATTTTCTGATTTCTTCTTTCATTTCGTTAAATTTCACGCGTTCGTTTAGAATTAACGAGTATTCCTCATCCGAAATATTACCGTCTTCCAAAGCTTTCGAGATGTAGTGACTGATGGCGTTGAGTCTCGCTTCGGCTAACGTTTTAATATTTTCGTGCTTCTCCGCCTTTGGTGTGAGCTTTCTGTTGATCACGCGTCCGATCGCGCTGAAAACACCCGCTCCAACCGCCAGTCCTTGTAGACCTAACGCGATAGGTGCCGCGACTATCGTAGACAGAACCGTGATTGCCGAAGCAGTTGAGCCCAACGCGACTAGAGTCGATATACCGTCTACTACGTTGATAATCCTAACACCTTTACGATACTTTTTACCTAGAGTCTCTCTTTTTTTGAGTTCCCGCTCGAGCTCTTCTTGAATTTCAGTGATTTTCGAAAGTCGGAAAGCATGGGCGCTTCCATCGATTTTCAGTGGGATCTCCATTCTTTTTATAATAACGCGATATAATTTTTTAAACTACGATATCTTTTTGGTAATTAACGAAACATAACGATTCGCCTTCGATTATACTAACTACGGAATCGGAGTCGTTTTGAATAGTAATTTCGATGTCTTCTACTTGTCCGATAACGACTCCATCTCGTAGACTCGCTTCGATTTCCTGTCTAAGCGAAACTAAACACGACCCTTTAGTCATTCGAACACCTAGTCCTAGCGCTACCGTAGCTGTTTCTCTAGGTTGAATCGTTATCAGTTGTTGCGCAAAAATCTCCCATCTTAGTCCGCCCAGTTGTCTGCAGGGTGTATGCGTCACTTTTTTCAACGTCCAACGCACCTCTTTCGGTTGGGTTCTAACTTCAACCCGACGAGTGGGTCTTGTTATAAATTTATGGATAGGTCTGTTGAATCCCGACATTTTATTTATACGAGGCTTATTTTTTTAAAGCAACATACCGAGAATCGGAATCTCTCGGAAAGGTGAATTAGGCCCTAGTATAAGCCCGCTACCCGTTTTCATATACAACCCGCTACCCGTTTTCATATACAATCCCGTTCCCACCGTACTACCTTTCGACCACGGAGACAGATACAACCCGTTTCCATTCAGTCTTACTTTACAACCCAAGTCTCCTTTTTTAACGTACACTACTCCCGATCCGCTTATTTTATCTACAACTTTCGATGCAGCCGCGGAACCTATACCCGTTAAAGCACCTTGTGCTAAACTAGGTAGTACGCTTGAAAGAAGAAATTTTCCAGCAGTAGCTAGAAATGGTAATATAGCTCCGATAAAACCGCCTTCGACTTTAGCGTTATATATTAATTGCGTTTTACTCAATTTGATCGTCATACCCTTTCCGTCCTGGTAAGCTTTCGCCGCTTTGTTAATTTGCGCTTTCGTAAGAGCTAAAACGTGGTCTCCATTCAGATCATCGTGAGATAGTCTAATACTAACGCCATCGATTCCCGCTTCGAGCGCTCGTTTAATCTTGATTTTTTGACCGTCTGAAATATTAACGCTTACGTCTGTGTATCGAGTCATTTTATATATAACTAAGATAAAGTTTTAAGTCTTCACACTTCTCTAATATGAAACTTGATCGACATCGCTTCCCCTCTAATGTTAATTAGTTTTCCATTTTGGTCTGTAAGTCTCGTTTCCATCGATGAAATCGTATTCATCGTAATGGGGAGATAAATTAAATTAGCCGGGATTTGGATGATCTTATAACCAGGTCCAACGGTAGGAAAAAACGAATATATCACGTTCGTCGTCGATCCATTCGAGTACGAACCCCCGATTATATCGCTAGTTACTCGAAAGCTGTCTATGTTCATTATGTTCACAATATTCTCCGATTCGTTATACCCAGCTATGTATAGGCGACTTTCGAAACCTAGAACGGTTCTAATCGAGTTCGCGGTTCTAAAATCGACCTCGTAATTCGTAGCGATAGTCAACACCGCCTTCAACGTGTTGGTGTTTGCTTCTAACGTAATGCGATATTCTTCGTTTCCGGCATCGTAATGGCCGTTCTCTTTCATGATTTTCTTCACGTAGTCGTTTATATCCTCGAGCTCATAGGACCCTTCCGGAATATCTACGTCAAACCACGTCACGCCATGATCCGGCGAATACCTGAAGTTGTTGTTGCTCGCGTCTATGTTAGGAAACACGTAGTAAGTATACAAATCGACTAGAGCCATTTCGTACTTTTTGGTTTTATCTAGTTCGATTACCGGATTGTTTTTCGTTATAATTCGTGCGGTTCTGCCCTTTTCGTTGCCCACTAAAATGTAAAACGACGATTTCGGATTCGTGTTAGTCGCAGTCTGTGCCGTGTTCACCTGTATCTTCACGAGGAGGTCTTCCATTTTTACTAGTATATTATATTATTTTAATTCAGAATTGGGGATGTAAAATTCATCTAATCCACGTCGGTATTTACCGCAGCTCTTCTTGCTCGTTAAGTCGATAACTACGAATTGATGCGGTTGTTTCCACGTCTCTTCGCATAGTTTTTTGAATTCCTCTTTAGGCATGTCTGTACTTACATGATCGTTGTAGATATGAGAAACATTCTTCATGTCTTGTGGAAATAAACAAATAAAGTTTGCGTTCTCTCTGATAGTCTGTCTAGGCAATTTAAAATAATTCTGGGCGAGGTACAAACAGTCGACGTTACTATGTCTGCCCCTGATATAATACGTTTCGCATTTGTTCTGCTTTTCTAATTGTAAATCGTCAAAAATCATCAAGTTTTTCTTTTCACAGCTCAGCTCTCTAGGATCGGGCACATCTTCCGCTGATTCGTAAAACCTGCATTCGATATCCGACTTGTCTCTTAACTCTTTCGGTATCTCTTCTACAACGCATTCTGGAGAAATATTAGACCTCATTATCTCGTCTCGAATGTTAAACAGCCCGATGATCGCTTCTTTAGGTAGTTTTTCTTCGAATGCCTTCTTAAGAATTTTGTACTCCGGTTGAAATAGAGATTTTCCGAATACTTGTAAATTGTTATAGTCGAGCCATCCGGGTCTCAAAAGTAAGTTTAACAATAACGTCGTCTTACCACAACCCGACTTTCCTACTATTACACCCCTTATACTTTTTGGTAATAAGTTGTTATTAAATCTCTTCGATTGTAAATCGTTCCACGTTAAGTCTTTCACTTCCATTTTAAATATATAAAACTTCTATATTAAAACTGAAATGTATTGCGTAAAGTGTAAAAGACAGACCGAAACAAAAGATATACAAAATGCCATGGCTAAGAATGGGAGACCCATGCTAAGAGGTGTATGCGTTTTATGTGGGAAAACAAAAACTCAATTCGTAAAAGGAACCGCTACGAAAGGTGGAGATGTAGTCGGTTCGTTGAATGCAGCCACTAGTAAGATAAAGT
Source organism: Allolobophora icterica (assembly GCA_963556255.1). NCBI lineage: Eukaryota > Metazoa > Annelida > Clitellata > Crassiclitellata > Lumbricidae > Allolobophora > Allolobophora icterica. Next base: position 1,075,532 of record OY744610.1, on the reverse strand, counting down.
TACCTTGGGCTAAATATCCTGGTGAGATGCATCTTCCAGGTCACTCGTTTACAGGACCTGGGACTAGGTTGGATTTGAGACTGAATCCCGACGGCACTCCTAAAGATTGGAGTAACCCCATCAACAGAGTAGATAATGCGGCTTACCATCATGATTTGGCTTACGATCGACACAGTGATACGGCTTCTAGGCATGTTGCTGATAGAACGATGATTAATAATTTGAATAATATTCCTACCCCTAGCTTGCGGGAACGTATAGAGAGGGCCATAGTGAAACCTATATTATCTACTAAAGTAAGTCTCGGGTTAGGTTTTAAAAAAGCTTAAAATTACAACCCGATCCGAAATGGACTGACGAGCTCGCGGATGAACTACATAAACCAGTAGTAAGGCATTTTAGAAAGAGAAAAGTCTACGTTAGCGGGATAGATGAGATATGGGCGGCTGATTTAGCAGATATGCAGGCCTTCGCTAAAGATAACGGTGGTGCGAAATACCTGTTAACCGTTATAGATGTGTTTTCTAAGTACGGCTGGATCGTACCATTGAATGACAAGAGTGGGAAATCTACAGCAAGCGGCTTCGTGAAGATACTCGAGAGCGGACGAAAGCCTGTTAAATTATGGGTAGATAATGGGAAAGAGTTTTATAACAAAGACGTTAAGAATTTGGTTGGGTTATACTCTACGGAGAACGAAGAAAAATCTTGCGTGGTCGAGAGATGGAATAGGACGATGAAAGATAAAATGTTTAAGTACTTTTCAGCTAATTCAACGAGAAGATATATCGACGTTTTAGACGGAATGGTTAGTAATTACAACAATACGAGACATTCTTCCATCAAAATGACTCCCGCTAAGGCTAGTATGAAAACGAATGAAAAGACTGTATGGTTGAACTTATACGGTGATGAAATTTCAGAACCTATTAAGCCTTTGTTCTCGGTAGGTGATAAAGTTAGAATAACGAAGAAGAAAAACATATTTGAAAAAGGATATACACCTAGATGGACTGAGGAAATGTTCACAATTGCGCAAGTTCAGTATACAAATCCAGCAACTTATAAGATTACTGATTCTAACGGTGAGGATATACAGGGCTCATTCTATGAACAGGAGCTACAGAAGACGACTCAAGAAATATTTAGGATCGAAAAAGTGATTAGAAAACGTGGGAAGAAATCACTCGTTAAATGGTTTGGATATTCAGACTCGTTCAATTCTTGGGTCGATAACGATAACTTGATGACGCTGTGAAACGATTATTCAGAAATGTTATTTCGACTTAAAGAAAATAATTTTCATATAATAAAGAGATACTATGGCAATCACATGGAAAAACTTTGATATTAATAATGTTATTTTCGAAGACGTTACAAAAAGGTCTACTCCCACCGATAGGAAATTTCAACGCATATTTCTAAAGTACAAATACGACGACGGGACAATCGACAAAATATCTATAAAAACTCCTCCGCTGTATTCTTATGGGATTCAAGAAAACCGATCTTCACAAACGGATCTCTTAGACTCGTATTCTTTACCATTAAACATGTGCGATAGAATGGTTGGTGAAACCGAAGACGAAGCGAAAACGATTGAAATTTTTGAATCGTGTTTAAAACTAGTAAAAGAACATCTTAAAAAATCTGATGTGAAAGACGCGCTTAATAAATACGAAATGAATGCGGATGTTGATCAAATGGATATGTTTTACAGAAAGAAAGATAAAGGTAAAATCCTTCCCGATATACCCCCTACTCTATATCCGAGACTTTTAACTTCCTATGAAAAATCAAGAAATCCGGATGTCCCGCCTAAGATAAGTACTGGATTTTTCGATTTAAACGATGAACCGATAGATCCTAAAACTCTCATAAATACGCGTTGTAAGGTTGTTTGCGATATTCGCATCGATAATATCTATATCGGGGCTAAACCGTCTATTCAAGTAAAAGTAAACGATGTCATAGTCCTCGATCGATTCGTTAGACATAGGCGTCTTTTCTACGCACAGGAATAAGATGAATAGCTTTTATAACTGCCGGTTATAAAAACCCACGTAATCACCCGATGACTCATAGGCGCCTGATCAAAACTGTGGGAATTTCCAATAGTTTCGATGACTCATATAGCGGCAGCGGCATGACCATCTTACGTGATCATCATCATCATCATCACGAGACACGGTGATGACGTCATGAACGTGGTTATTACACGACTATGAACCTAGTTATTGGGTAGTTGTCCCAGAATGCATCTCGTTATTGCGTGGTTGTTCTAGAGTATCCAATTTACTACTACTTGCATTTCTTGATATGTTGGAAGGGTTTGACATGCTACAGCTCATTATCTTTCCTACGCTATATAAGGGTCGCACTTTGGTTACTCGTTCTGATTCTGTCACTTCTGTAGAGTCGTATTCGTCAGGTCAGGGGCGTAGCTAGCTTTTCATGGGCCCGGGTGCAGGGGGTTCCGCATGGGCCCCTGTTTGTCCCTGTCAGGCTTGTAGCCTTGTGCTCTTACCAATACTGTCGTGGATTTCTGTGTATGCCACCCATCACATAGGCCAAATGCCTAATTCAAGGTCTTAGGTCACACTCCTAAAATTGCTTAACATATCGCTATTATACAGATAAATCAAAGATATAAATAAGACAATAAGCAAAATTAGTAATTCTGTTTACTAACTTCACTGTAGGCCTACTAGTAGGCCTACTATGCTGTTTGTGTACTGCCTACAAAAACTAAACAATTACATTTCATATTTAGCTCCCTAAGTATGCAATACAACTCATTCACAGAATAAAGATGAATGCTGCAAGAATGAGACGGATAAATCACAATGTAATAATTTCAGTTATTTCTCATTCAGATTTAACAAATGTCTCTTTGCATACTTCCATTGCATGCAGTGACTCAGACTTATTCACTTATAGTACAAGTACTTAAAACAATGCCATGGCATTATAAAGTTTTCTTTCTAGCCTTTTGTTCAGCAAAAATGTCAATCATCCTCGCAACGTTAATCATCCTTGCACACTGTACAGTCTGTTGTCGGTACCGATCCAGTTCCAGAAATTGCCGTTGCCGAGTAAGCCTTAGTGACAATGAAACTGGAGATTTTTGGCAATTTCCTTGATTCTGTTTCAATCTGTTGACATCGTTTACGTTTCGCAAATCCGCTTAATGTTTCGATGTAATACGCGTATTACGTCTTGCAGACATAGTGTTTCATAGAGAACAGTTTAAACTTCAACAGTCTGCTAATTTGAATTATTTGACGCATAACGGCATAACATTTTCACTTTGCTAATTCACTTCATTGTCTCAACTTAAAACTGCATTAGGCCTACTATCAATCTTTATTATCACTCACATAATTTGTGCACATAAACTCTGATGTCATTAGGCCTATACAATGTGAAAGTCGTCACTCGAGACGCAAAAACAAGGTAAAATTAGGAGTTTAGTAGGGTGGCTGGCATTTTGCTATGTTAAGGGTGTCGACTGTCGAAACATCCTAACATCACAACTACTAGATCTGTCACCAAATAAGCAGTAATGTGAATTAGATTAATTGTAAAACGAAGCTTTCAACTGTGGTTATACAAAATTGTCTGGTCACTCTGGTGTCTTTGTGGGCCCCTGGAGGTCGTGGGCCCGGGTGCCTTGCACCCCCTGCACACATGGTAGCTACGCCCCTGCGTCAGGTACTTTCTGATGCTATGCCTAGAAGAAGTTAACTGGAGCAATGGTGGCGCCACTGTCGTCTGTCTTCTGATAACACTAAGTTTAGGCGACACTGCAAACGTCTGCGAAAACTTGTTTCATCTGTCAAATCTGCATACTTACCTATAACTTAATTGCTGAACGTTCTGCATCACCAAAAACATTGTGGTTGGCCTTAAATCAATTGTTACACCGGATGAATTTACATAATTTTTATGTCTCCTACTCTGTCCTTAAGCGCCCATGATCTTGCAAGTAAATTCTTGACCTTTTGCAGAAAAACTGGCAGTTTATCAGTTCCTTTGCACTATACAAATTCCTCCATTAAAATTTTTACACCTCCTATCATGGACTACATTCTGCCAACTACTCTGAAAGAGGTTCAAACACTTATCATTTCCTCGCCTAGCATAGCTGTCAAGTGTCTCCTTGACACCATTCCTACTTGGTTTCTGAAAGAGTGTTTTGATGCTCAACATGGTCCAACCATTACGATTATCAATTTCTCAGGGTGAGAATTGTCGGGGGGTTGGGGGGTTCAACCCCCCTAGTCTTTCTTAGGACCCCATGGTAAAGTCTTCATTGCCCACCAAAACTCCACATGAATCAAGGTCTACCCCCCCAGTCTTTTTTCTACAATTCTCATACTGCAATTTCTCATTGCACGATGGATCTTTCCAATGTACATTTGCTCATGACATAGTTTACTTGCTGCTTAAGAAACCTTATCTTGACACTAATTATCTGTCAAATTACAGACGATCTCAACCTTTAATTATTATATCTGTTATCCTTGGACGGAGTATCATGAATCGCTTACAGGTTCATCTATCATGAAACTCATTAATCTCCGCTATTCAGTCTACTTATTGTAAGTTTCACTCAACGGAATCCGCACTTCTTACTGTTCATAATTATATGCTCAATGGACAATGGTAGGTGACAGAGCTTGTTCTCTTTTGTTTGTCTGCTTTTGATGCTGTTATCATTCTCTTCTTCTTCATCGCCTCAAGCACTGGTATGGGGTCTTTGGTGCTTCACCAAATTGGTTTTGTACTTATCGTAGTCCACGGACTCTGTCAGTGTATTTAAATGGTAATTATTCATTTAGTACTTTGTTGGCATGTGGTGTTCCACAGTGTTCTGTGCTTTGTTTTCTTTTGTTTACTTTATGCACCACACCACTAGGAACATTGCTGGTAATAATTCACTGGTATATCATTTCTATGCTGATGATACCAGGTACTCAAATCTACATTTCATTTGACAGTGTGTCATGTGACTCATCTGTGCAGCTGTAGTCAGTTGTCTTTGATGAGGTACGGTCTTTATGGGCGGCCAAGAAACTCCTTCTTAACTAACTCATCAAAGACTGAATTTCTGCTACTTGCTACTGACGCTCCACAGCAACTTAACAAATTTGGTGCGCTTAAGTCATTGTACTGCGTGACTCAATTGTTAAGCTGGCAGACGCTGTTCTTAATTTAGGCGTTATTTTTTTATTCTACTACATGTCTCACTGGCCATGTAAACAGCATAATTATGTAAGTCATCATAAAGTTCATTCGTGACATACACAGAATCAGGCATTATTTGCTCATGTCTGTAAGGATAACTCTGGCAAATGCATTGTCTTCCATTCGCCTAGATTACTATAACTCGCTTCTTACTGGTATCAATAACTCAAATATGCTGGAGTTTCAGAGAGTTCAGAACTCTTTGACTAGAGCCATGATACTAATACACCAAAATAAGAACATAATCTATAACCTCTGTGCTTAAATCTTTGCACTGGCTTCCTGTTCTGTTCAGCCGATCGATCCGATATTACCCAGGGCTGTAGTCGAGGGTATGCGCGGATATACAGCGTATACTCACCTCTAGAGACCGTATACTCACCTCACAAAATATTTATATTTATTTATATTAAAATACTGCAACGTATACTCCCAAAAATACTGTAGCGTATACTCACCTCTAATTTGTTTCGGAAAACTAACCGGTAGCGTATACTCACCTCTAATTTTACCACTACAGCCCTGATCTTACCTACCTGCCTCTCAGAAACTCTCAACTTTTTTCAAGTTTCCATCCTTTTTTCCCTTTTCAGGTTCTTTTATTGCAATATAAAGTCATAACAACTGCCACCTTTTTTATTAGAAAGCAAACAGTATAATATGACCCAAGGGCGCAACTTTGGTTTTAAAAGTGGGGTACCAATTTCTTACATACACGAAGCAAGGCGGTGACTGCAATCTCTGGGATGGCACAATAATAATATTTTGATTGGCATTGTTCAAAAGTGGGGGTACGTACCGTACCCCCATTTCCACTCCCCAGTCCAAAAAGTGGGGGTACAGGTACCCATCGCACCCCCACAAATTACGCCTATGATTTGACCACATATCCTATTGCTACTACATAACGTTCTACTAATAATCCTTTGGTTTTAACATTGGGGTCCATATGGACCCCAACACCCTAAGCGACATACTACGAGGGTTAAATACAATACAATACTGAGTAATGTCGGAGATTTACATACGTTACGTACGTGGGCTACGTATGCTAACATACGCATGTGTGTCTACAGCGCCTTTCGGTCTCATTTGGAGTGGTTTGCAAACCATTAGACTGGCTCTGCTCTTTTCTTACTGGTCGTTCTAACTGTGTTGTGACTTGCTTTTCTAGGTCCTTCTAGGTTCCTGCTCTGTTTGGTGTTCCCCAGGGGTCTGTCCTTGGCCCATTGCTCTACATTCTCTTCACTTCTGATATCAGTTACTTGTTGCGGATTTGTGGGCTACTGCATCATCTCTATGCTGATGACATACAAGCATACATCCATTGCCGTCCTACAGTGGCAGCTGCTTCTGTTAGCTTGATGTGCCATGCCATTGACACCCTTTCTGGATGGATGGCTTCTAATCGGTTACTGCTAAACCCATCTAAAACTCAGTTTATATGGCTTGGCAGTTGACAAAGGTTAACATGCACTTGTTAGCATAGGCCTTCCCCATGTTTCCTTTTCGCTCACTATCCGGGATCTTGGTGTGACAATTGACCAAGAGCTTACTTTTTCTCAGCATGTTAACTTGGTCACCCGGAGTTGCTATTACCAGCTCCGGCAGTTGCGTGTTGTAATGCGGTCTCTTTCTTATGACGCGGCGATGATCCTTGTTCACGCTTTTATCTCCAGTAGAGTTGACTATTGCTGCTCTGTTCTGACTAGACATCTATTGGTTTTAATTAGGCGGCTTGACCGGGTCCTTCGCTCTACCGCTCGGCTCCTTGCCCATATCCAAAAATATGCACCAGTTTCAGCTTATATGCGCGATGTCCCGCATTGGTTTCCTGCCTCGCAGCGCATCTCCTAATGGATTGCTTCTCTTGCTTGGCGGTCTCTCTCTGGTGAAGCTCCGTCTTACCTATCTGATCTCTGCTGTCCGCTCTCTAGCCTAATGTCCCGTCGAGTTCTGCGTTCTGCAACTGGAGGTGAGCTGCTGGTTCCTCGGTCCCGCTCCTCAGTTAAACAGCTTCGTGCCTTCTCAGTGGCTGGCCCCTCTACGTGGAATGGGCTCCCACCTTCTTTGCGCTTTTCCACGAGGAAATTCACCTGTTTTCTACCGTCTCCTTAAGTCTGCTCTTTTTAACCGTGGCTGGACTGGGACCACCTCTGAGTAGGTTTCTTGAAGAGGGGCTATATAAATTATCAAAATGAATGATTGAATGAATGAATGAATTTACAATATACAGTTAGCATAAAATTATAATTAAAATTCTGTTCTTTTTCTTCATTGTTAACAGCTCAGAAACACTTGACACTTTTAACAGCTGCAAACTGTGTAATAATGTCACCAAATGAAATCAAGTTAAGTACATCAATCTCAACACAGAAGTTTCACTGTATTTAGACGTGTGTGGATCATAGAAGTTTGCGGTTTATTTCCAGCAAGTCCCATCTTACTTAAACTGCGTTCACCTGAGCATCTGGAGAGCATCAATGACTCGAACATACGCAGAGCGACAGAAATATTAGGGAATATTTCCAGAAGGTTCTCGGTGTACAGTAGATAGCTAAAGCGGCAGGCGTGGCACAACCTCTTGATTTTGCAAAATAAGCAAGTTAAACCATTTCGTCAGGAAATATGTCAGACTGCAACTCTCCTGTGTTTGTCGTGGTCAGCCTGATGGAAAATTCTAAAATTTTGCCAGGCTTTAGTCTGTTACAACTTGGAATACATAACGAACGTCATTGGAAGCGTGAATTCTCTACCTTTGCGACATTTAACTTGTATACAATAACCTATAAGTCTCAGCACGAAACATTTCTACCTTACAAGATGAGCTCGCAGCTATGTTTATGCTAGGAAACAAATCGCGTCGGAATGGAACCAAAAGTGACGTCAGCATGGATTTATATATTGCATGAAAGAAATTGAACCAAAAGAGTGTACTGTATACAGCAGTTGGTTGCACGGCAGACATTTCAATTTGCTTAATGAAAATTCTTGCTTAAACTGAAATTAATGGCTCCTTTCGTGGACAAATAATTATTTGGTGTAATAAATTCTGTGTTTTTGTCCTGCAGTATTCTGACTCCTTCGGGGGGGGCCCTCTAAGCGGGGGCCCTCTAAGCGGGGGCCCTCTAAGCGGGGGCCCCTTGCTAAGGCATATTGAGCATACTAGTTAATCCGGTCCTGAGTCAGCTAAGGTCGCAGAAGTGCAGGATCTAAGTGTCCTTGAGCATTATTGCCTGTTACTGATAGACCTAATGATGAACATTCCTTATCTCTTTACTCGGGTTTATCAAACCGCACGTGATACGTATGTCTGACAATGAAAATCGGTGCTTTAATACATAGATAGATACGTGCATGCACACAGACATACAAACATCATACATACATACATACATTCATACATACATACATTCACACTAGGGTGAAACTTAGCAACACACACAAATTATATTTAGATTTTCTGAAGTCTCACCCCCTAAAAGTGTTCTCTATAATATCAGTACCATCTGAACGATTGTTAAGTGAAATCCGAAAATATTGAGAGGTCGCTCGAGGACATTGAAATATCGATATAGACGAACAATGTTACAGAAAATAATACGCTCACTAATTTTTTGACTGTACTGCCAATGAATTTTTTAAAGTCTAATTTTAATTTCCCCTATTATCACTCATGACAAATGCAATGTGCAATTATTATTTATTTTACTAAAAAAAATCAATAAATTAATATAAAAAAGGGAAATGCCACCCTTGGCCACTTAATTTTCTATTATGCTATTTTCTCTAAGATATTGCTTGACGATCGTCTTACATATAAAATTTTATTTTATAGATTTTATAGCTTTTCTGGATTGTTCACTTTTCACTGTATTTTGTAGTTATCCGTTTTAGCCATACATTTTCAACTTAATAGCGAGTAACCGAGATTCGAAAATCACTAATACTATTACTAAACTCTGTTCAAGGGATAAGTGGCAGTGTCGTCACTAGGATTGGTGTCACCCAGTGCGGTAAAAAAATGGTGTCACACCCATGGACCTCCCCCCTTAGTTCCTTACCAGACCCTACAGTACCCTTGGTAATTTTTTTGAAGGTTGATACTGATACAGTACATGTAAGCTGGGCTTACGAAGAATGTTTTTGTTGTAATCTGTTATTGTTGATTTAAAAATTAAAAATTTCTGCTGGAGCTATGTAAAAAATGGTTGGACAGTCGTTTTGTCAGTTTAATGTCACCCCCTCTGAAGGTGTCACCCGGTGGCCAATTCCCAAATCCCAACACGTAAGCTTATAGCAGTTCATACTTAGGGCTTAGGGTTAGGGCCAGTGTAGCCTATGCATTTTGTGCGATGAAAAAGCTATACCTGTCAGTGAAAGCTGGATATTTTTCCGACTAAAAGGCTATACCTGCGAGTGGAAGTTGGATAGTTTCATTGCAGGAATTTAATAATGCAAAGAATTCTTAGGCAATATATCAACTTCCACATCCACCGCGCTCTTTGGAAAGCTCCAGGAGCGATGAGGTGCTGTTCATCGACGGATCTTGGAGAAAGTCTTACATGCTGTGATGGTAAAATCTATCAGATCTAAAATAAAACTGTTTCAAAGATTTGCGAAATCTTGGGGCTCGGTTGATAAAGATGGCTATAAAAGTGTCATGTATGATGGGCTGATTGTTGCACAGCTGAGGTCAGTCAGAGATGACTTGGTCATTTTTGTGCAAGGTCAGCTGAATAATTTTCATGCACGAGATGACAAGAAAGAGATTCTGGGACTAGCTTTGATATTTTTAGGCGTCCCGCCTGTTGATGAAGAGCACCTAATCGCTCCTGGAACTTTCCACAGAGCTCGGTGGAATGAAAAAAGAGAAAAACAATTTTCGAGTTTTTTCCCACTTTTTACGTTATTGGTCATTCTCAACCAAGTCACTAAGGTTGGTGTAAAACTTGCTCATATGATGATAGAAGCATGATATTTGGTACATGGTAACAACATATGATGAGGACAGATGTTGGATATAGGGCCATCGCAGATTTGCATCCTGGTCTCAGTGGCAGCCATTTTCCATAATGGCCGACACACAAAATAGAGATTTTTCAATATCTCAGCTTTTAGTTAATCGTGATCTTGGTGTCTAAACATACATATTTAGTGGCAAGGATTCCAATAGGACTAGTTGAAATTACTTATCCCCCGGCCTCAGTGGCAGCCATTTTCCAAAATAGAGTTAGATTTATAAAATAGAATATAGATTTTTCAATATCTCAGCTTTTAGTTCACTTAGAATCGTGATCTTGGTGTCTAAACATGGTGACCCGACAAAAGCGCGCATGGCAAATGTGCACCGACATAACAAGCGCGCAGTAATAAAAGTGCGCAGGACTAGGTAATTTAAAGCATTAGTTGTTTGATAGTAGTTTAATAGTACAAGAACACAAAACTATACTAAATATGCTAGAAATAACCGTGTAAAATATACCAGAAATAACCGTGTAAATTTATCAAGTAATGCTATTCATGTAGGTCTCCAATTAAAATAAAACCAGTTTATTGTTAACGTTTTGCGATGTCGTTCTCTCCGTGGCCATTCTCTTTTTACGAAGCTAATTAAATTGTTTCCTATAATATTATATAAGCTTACATACAATAAATAAACAAATCGGATCGCTATTATGGATCAAATCGAGAAGACAATCAAAGAATTAGAGACACAGAACATGATATAATAGACTGCGAGATTCCTTGATGCAATTAAAAGCGAGAAAACATAAAAGATTTGAAAAAGAGAAAACACATGAAAGAAAATTAGTGGATGTTTTGCAAATTATTTATTTAAAGTCTTCTCCCTAATGCTTTAATTGGACCTCAATTGCGTTTCACTTGCACTGGTTGTAGACTACCTACATCTGAGAGTTAGTTAGGCGGTAACAATGGGTATGATATTCTAAATTTCCGCGCTTTTGTCTTTTGTCGGGGCTGTTATCATTGCGCGCATTTGTAGGCGCGCATTTGTCGGCGCGCATTTGTCAGCGCGCATTTGTCGGCGCGCTTTTGTTACGGCGCCGTCTAAACATACATATTTAGTGGCAAGGATTCCAATAGAACTAATTGCAATTACTTATCTACATGAGATGTGAATCTCCTATGACCGTATTCTGAGTATTTCCACAAGTCCCGGTGTACTATCTGTCATCACTTTGAAATGGAGAAATCTCTTCACCACTGCAGCCATCAACAATAACGATCACAATCCAAGTTCATCAACTGCTCAGGGCCCATTCCATAACCCTAATGGCCTATTCCAGCATCGAAGCTGTGAGTGAGGCAAGTGGATTGGAGCGCACCACCATGACAGCTGTGTACAACAGCCATACTACTTCCAAGAAAGGCTTGGACAAACTGCAAGGACCCAACAAACCAAATTGCAAACTCATCCCTCAGCCCATTCCGACAGTGATGTTTGGAGGCCTGCACATAGAAATGAATGCTATCAAAGTGCTCAGTGACCTGCTCGACAGCAGTAGGTGGACAGAATCTGCACAGAGGCGCGTTTAATCGTAGGCGCACTAGGCGCCCGACTTGGGCCCCCAAATCTCGGAGGGGGCCAAACGAATTTTTTTTAAATTATAAAATATAACTTTTAAACCAAATAACTTCACATTCCTTGAAATAGCTTCTATATATAGCCTAATTTTACTTACAGGGTCAATAACATTCACAAAAACAGCTTCAAGATCGAGTTCATGATTGGCTAAACACCACCAGAGTTTCAGACTCTTAGTCTCAAGGGCGGCCATCCCGCCATGATCCCGGGTAAGTCTAGGGAACAAGACCCGGGACGCCTCACCTTTAGCAATGAGGGACAATGAATACAGTTGTCCCCCCACATTCTGAAGAAACACCCAAAAAGGTCAAAACATTTGTTCACCTCTTTTTTGACCAGATCAGTTCAAAAGTGTCCCAACCCCCCCCCCCATCTGTCAAGCAAGATCGCCGCCACTGCTCAGTCTACATGTCCAGAAGGACCCCAAAAAAGTTTGCGCCTAGGGCCCCATTTTCTATAAACGTGCCTCTGCAGATGCACTCACATATACAAATGTGGCCCCTTCAGGCGCTGTAGAATCGTAACTAATGGCGTCTCATGTGACGCTCACCCAGCATGCTATCAGGTTACAGCGTTCAGCGTTAAACTCATCCCTCAGATCATTCCGACAGTGATGTTTGGAGGCCTGCACATAGAAATGAATGCTATCAAAACACTCGGTGACCTGCTCGACAGCAGTGGGTGGACAGGCAAATGTGGTCCCTTCAGGCACTGTAGAATCATAACTAAAGGTGTCTCATGTGACGCTCACCCAGCATGCTATCAGGTTACAGCGTTAAGCCCGCATATCCTACTCCGCAAAGCCTACACTGAATACAGCAGCAACCATGTAGATGCGGAGAGTCTGAATCACCTAGAAGCATGGTGTGATGAGAGAGCCAAAGTCAGCCACGACTGGAACTTGAGGTGGTGATCTTTGTGCGATCACTGAGGGAAGGTGATTTCAAACTCCACACAGATTCATTGTCACAGCTCCTGACCTGGTTCTTCTCACTTGACCACACGCATTATGCTACATGGATACCAATCCACCTCCACGACATGATCATTCTAAAAGAGAAGCATCCTGCTGTGTACCAGCAATTTCTGCATGGCTACTTTGTGGTAAAGAAGATGGGGCATGCAATATCGCCATAGACCAAGCCCATTAGCAGAACAACACCTGCGTGAAAGGTGACGGAGGCGCAGCTGTAGACCTCACACAGAACCCGCAAGCCTTAAGACGATGGACCAGAGATCTAATCGAAGAGTTTCAAGCATCGATAGAGAAACCAGAAATGGAATCTGATCTTCGACATCATGAGCAGACAAAAAACATGCAGTTGACTTTTCAACAAGGTTATTGCTCTCAGAAATGTGATCGAGGAGATGGGAAACCCATTCATAGATGACAGCAATGACCTACTTGTCCTGGATAAAACAAAGTGCAACCTCGAGAAAACTGGAAAAAAGCAGTTTGAAACACTTTTCAACGAATGACTTGTTACCCAATTACGACCCGTCAATGACCCAATCTTACTGCGAATTCTGTTCTTTTCATATATTGCTGTGTCACAATTCTCATTCCAAAAAGGTAAAGGGTCGTGTTTTTATTTTTGCTTTTTTGTATACCTAATAGATGATGCCAACCCAGACATCCAGCCAGGATGTACCTACTGTTGATTCTGTTATCCTGGATGAAGCAGTCATAAATCAGCATGCAGAAGCCAGTCACTGCATGCACTTTCTCAGATTATGCCTCCCATATTTTCTTGCCCTACATCATAAGAAAGCAGGGCTGCTGGAGCATGTGCATAGGGTAGATGTGGTATGGGATGAAATATATATGTAGCTAAGCTACTTGATGACGAGGTTGGTGTGTAGTAGGAGAGCATGTAGTGTAAGGTAGTTCGTGTTCGTGTCTGTAGTAGATCGGTTCATGTCGTACGTTATCGGCGCGTTCCTAAGACGACCGGGTGGAGCATTTCCGCGCTCGACGACCAGCTCGACCCCAGGCCGATGGCCCGAAGAAAGACTCACACGACGTTCAGAGTAGCATTTCATACATTTATTCACGCTTTACAATTTCGACGACAACATTCTACTATAACTCGTGACAACTCTCTTCTCTCTACATTTTAAGCTCAGTCTCTATTTATAGTCAAGTCAGTCGGTTGGGTTACTCTCATAGCTGTGTCTGTTCCTCCCTCTCTCTGTCTCTGTCCGTCCTTGTCCGTCTGTATATTCCTGTACACGTGGCATCTGGTCAGTTGGTCAGTGGGCTCACACTTCACAGTAACTGGCGCCTTCGTGGTCTGGAATCTGTGCGTGGGTTTATCAGTCTGTGTGGTATGAGTGCATGCATCCACCCACCAATTAGTCGTGTCAATGAGTGCATGCCTTCAAATGGTAATCTGACGCCATAGATGTTAACCACTACATATATACATGGAAGCTTGAAGACATAAACATGCAATTTGGTGAAAATCTCACAACTGCCGCAATGTAGGCCTACACCTCCGATGTTTTTCACGTTTTATAGTATATGATTATTGATATTAACGCATTCTTTCGTGTTTTCTTGCCGGCTCAGTCAATATTCAGTTTAAAAAAATGCAGAGTTATTGTGCAAATGATTGCTGGAAGTTATAATCACACTAAAAGGTGATAGGGCATCCGGTAAACGACGTGTCTTTCAGTATAGTAGCATGCCGTTGAGCTAATTGTCAATGTCAAATGTGAGCGGTATAGTAAGCAAAGCAAATTCAGTCTGAATTAATTTAAAATCTACAAATCGTATGGAGAATTCTTCTGTCAAACTTGACAGCTGACTTTATAGGCCTACTGTGACAGTTTACAACGGCAGGGTAGGAAAGTTCCCGTAGTTTTCTTCTTTCGTCTGCTTTGAAATCAACATTAGCTGTACTTGAAAGAATTTCAATTCTGCGTATGCAGATCATGTGTAAAAACCTCTGCAAGGAAGTGGGGCAGATCGGCAGAGTTAATACATAGAGTTATTATTAAATACGAGACCGGAATAGTAAGTAAGAGAGCAGCGCCACATGAGTAAAACGAAGAAAACTTGTCGTGGTCTGAATTTTAAAAAAATTCTGAAGAATTGTGGGGCCGGATAAAAAGTGTTGGCGGGCCGGATCCGGGCCGCGGGCCGTAGTTTGCCCACCTCTGTGTTAAGCCAATATTGCTGATTACGATGTATACATGTATCAATACTTTCTAACTATATTAACTATCATAATGTTAACTGACACAAACTTTTGCATCCATACATCTGAATTTCACTTTACTTATCTACTTAAATCTGTAAATGCCTTTCGAGATTTTAATGGTCGCTATAGAGTAACAATGTAGGCCTATGTCATTAGAGTAACGAGTTTTCATCTATAAAATGAATGAAGTGCCAAGTGTTTTGGTTTTAAAGATACCCCTAGAAGTGTTACTCGACTCATTATTATCTTAATGCATACCAGTTATTGCTTACTGCATCACTATTTGAAGCTATATCAAATAAGTACATGATTTTGTCCATGTTAACCTTTCAAGCACAGTTAACACTGATGTGTTGGTGTTAGCCAAAGCAGCAGTTCAGCGGCGCAGCATGGACAAACTGTGGGTTGGCTTTGCCTCAGGGAAAAGGTTCAGATACCTACCAACCCATGAAATTGTACATGCCCTTGGCCCAGAGAAGTGTGTAATCTTCCTCTTCCTACACGCATTTAGCAGATGTGACAGTGTCATCCTTTGCTGGCCGCAGAAAAAGGATTGTGTTGGACATTTGAAGACATTCAACGATGTCACTCCAGCCTTCTGCACCTTAGCATAAACCCCCAGCTCTGTTGATGATTAGCTCGATGCAATGGTTTATTTCAGAGATTTAAATCTGAGGGTAGCGTGGTCAGTAGGGTGCATTGATTGTAATGGGAAAAAAAACATTTTCTCATTTTTATTTCTTATAGTACCTACAAAGTAGTTGCCAATTGATGTCAGCAATATTCTGGTGCAATTTCACCAATTTAGCACATGACCTTGAGGTGCCCCAATGACCTTGAAGTTTTGACATTAGTCGCACAATATTTGCCCATGTTATGCAAGGAGTAATGTCCAGAAAAACAAGCTTCTACAGTATGAACCTCATGACAAGTAGAATGCAATACTGGTTAAACATATTTAGTATATTACTCCATCATTATGTCCGTTACACCAATGATGAAACAGTGAGTCTAAAGTCTAAACTACAGTAGCGGTAAACTACAGTAGTAGTCTTATCCTATCAGTGCAAGTAGACCTAATTAAGTGGTCAGGCTATACGATATTCTTTCTTAGTATTAAAATTCAGCATTATTCGAATGGATTCCATTCTTGTTCTTATGAAACCGTCCCTAGCTTTGATTCTGCAGACTGCAGCTGAAGCCTCACTCACTACTTTAACATAACGCTCCACTGCCTATGAGTGGCATGGGAATCTAGGAAAGTCGAAACTTTTGTGCTGGGTGCGTCGCTACAAATTGCATCATTTCTTCATCAGACACCTTCAATGTTAGTGGTGTTCTGCTACGCATATCTGCCAGTCAACGAGTTCAGTTTCATCAGACGCATCAAACTTTAGCAAAGGAACAACGAATTTCGAATTCCAGACCGTACAGTGTTCCTAGCTTTCAGGATTGACGCATTCCTAGCGTTCAAATTTTCTTACGGTCATGTGTTAACCAGCTGGACCAATAAGTACTGGTAATGGTTTATTAACGTGTAACAGTTACCAGTAGTTTTCTTTGATAAAACTGAATCGGATTTTTCACCTGCAACTTTAGCTGACCTAAGTAGTGACCGGCAGTATTTGTCGGACATTAGTAACGCGGTTGTTAGAAGCCAATGCTCGTTGAATTAATCTAAAACAAGACCCTGGAATCACTTGCGGTGGTTTACAGCTGCGAATAAAATATTGCAATTGTACTTTGGCAGTTGCAAACCATCAGTAGAGCTTCAAATGTTGGCGATGTATGTAGTGAAAGTATATGCTCCGATGTGGTTAACAATTTTGCAAGGCTGGTCTAGTCGTGGGTGATATTATGTCCGACGTAAGTCGAACCTAGTTCCTTCACCAACGATAATAAGTGTTCCTCGATAAGAACTCGTCTATAGTACTTATTTCGTTCCACGACATTCTGTACTATGGAGTTTTTTTCTTTTCGACCATCAGAAATAAACCGAGTAAATCACCTGCGCTGTTCAAGTCTTCCAGCTCGTTACGGTAATTTCATCATTCACGTCTAACTTTATTTAGTCAATAACATTTGAAAAATCAACATCAGCTCGTTACGGTAATTTCATCATTCACGTCTAACTTTATTTTAGTCAATAACATTTGACAAATCAACATCACATATAACATCGAAATCTTGCAGTACACTGGTGTTATCTCGGCAGCTGCTCTCTCTCTGAAACATCATAACGATCACAGACTTAAGCTAACGTTGGTAGTCTACTACAAAAGTCTATTGACTATAACAAGTTGATTATTACTAAATTCAACAATATAAAATTTTGCTTAATCACCTGGTTGATTACAAGTGCTTGACCTGCTGGTATCGAAATTAGATTCAGAATTGTCTACTGAGTGACCATTAACATCTACGACCTTCTTACCACACAATGACTTAATATATTTCGACTCGACTAACTTGCATAGCTTTCCTTTAACAAGCTTATTTGCTGTAAGTTTGTCGACATTACTGATACACATCAACCTTACTGTTCTCTGGTCAGTCAGAAACTCCTGCTCATCTTAAGGAACTCGACTGAATTGCTGCCTACCTATTAAAAGATCAACAGAACTCCTTAAAGCTATACATAAATTAGTTTGCCCTGCAACAAATTACGTTAAATGCACTGCTCCGAAGCCTTCAAATCATGAGCACTTTAGGGTCGTTGGGGCACCTCAAGAACTTATCAAAAAAATTCTAAAATTTGCATGCTAACTAAGCAGTATAAAAGGCACCTATCGGCAACTATTAGAATATTCTTTTCAAAAAAAATTTTTTCGATGCACCCTGATGGTCAGTACACGGAGACCTTAAAATTATGGACCTGCGAATCACGCATTTTCAGTCGAATCTCGAATCGAATCGGGGGTAAAGGTTCGAAATCGAATCGATTTAAAATTATGGACCTGCGAATCACGCATTTTTAGTCGAATCTCGAATCGAATCGGGGGTAAAGGTTCGAAATCGAATCGAATCTCGAATTGAATCAGCGGGTACCACTTTGATTTCATGAAGCTTGATTGCACAGGCGTACCACAGTATCAGTATAGCAATAACTTTTCTGCAGTTTAAATCAATTAAACTAAACTATTAAGCTAAGTAACAGAATTAAAAATAACACAAATAATTTACGAGTCCTTGATCGCTCGCCTAGCAAAAGTACGGACGAGCGGTTAATCACTCGCCATCGTACCGTCGGTCGTCGCTTGATGAGTTTAAGTTAGACACCAAGACGATAGACGGAACTGGAGCCAGACCATTATTTTATGCACCTAATTTACATTACTTTAATTTACTTACGGCCTACTTGTGGCAGCGGTGAATGCGTGCCGTGACCTAATGACTGCTGGGTGATACGGTAACTCTAATTTCATACAATATCATGACTGGCTATAATAACACGACCGACACTTCACCCCGAGTGACATCATTCGTAAAGTCACTAATTATATGCAACTATACGAATACGATACACAAAATACGCTATGCACTTAAGCTCTAGAGGTCGACCGCGCATCGCTTGCCTACTCAATCCAGCGCGATCGATTTTCAAACCACCTACTATTTTTAAATGAGAAGCTCTGAGTATAACATTCTAATTGTAAACCCCTTTCTTGCCAGTGGGTTTGCTGTCGTCGCGTACCGCGTTGCACGCAGAAATTCAGCAACCAATCCACGCAGTAAACAGTTAAAACATTTAGTGTTTAGAAAATTCGCTTTTTAGAAAATGATTCGACATTTTTCGAATCATGACATCATTTTCGAATTGAATCGAATACCGCCGTCCGATTCGTTTTCGAATCGAATAGCGAAGCTTCGCAGGTCCCTACTTGAAATGGCGTGGCGCCTATTCGTTGGTGAAGGATCTCACCCGATCAATTCATTGTAAAATGTGCAGGGTCGAGGCCATACGGTCGCTATATACTGTAACATCATGTAGGGCCTACATTTACAGGAGCGCTTTGTAGTTTTATCAGAGGATGCATTTTGACGAAATATGCATCATGCCCAAACAAAAGCACTTCTAGATAAAACATGTGCCATTGCAACACAGTGAGTTAAAACCAATCGGTCACAGAAATTAATGCAAACATTGAAAGTGCAACATAAGTCACGAGCGATAACATTGCAAATTACACACAAGGTATAAAAGTCAAATTTTCAAGATTATTGATTTTTAAACCTGCAGTTAACTGTTATATCAATTTCTAACACCATTTTTAACAAACATTTATTTCTATTTATTTAACATACATAAGTATTTATATGCGTGTTTACAATCCCACAGCATTACAAATATAATCGCCGTTTGCACGTTGTTAACAAAGCTTGTCCAAACAATCCCAAACTTAGCCCAATTATGCACATTTTCAAATATGTTTTTAAAAAACATTAAACTGGCACTATATAAGATTAATTTTTATATTATTCCCTCTACAAGTTCCAGAAAAAAATTATTCTTGTAGCGCCTAAATGCACAATAATAAGGATTTGAACGCTAAGTGACTGGACTACATCTAAAAGTAAAAGACTTGTAAAATTTAAAACTTTGATTTTAAGTGTCACCCTAATACACACACATACATATATACATACATACATACATACATACATACATACATACATACATACATACATACATACATACATACATACATACATACATACATACATACATACATACATACATACATACATACATACATACATACATACATACATACATACATACATACATACATACATACATACATACATACATGCATACATACATACATACATACATACATACATACACACATACACACATACATACATACATACATACATACATACAAACATACACACATACACTCATACATACATACATACATACATACATACATACATACATACATACATACATACATACATACATACATACATACATACATACATAGATACATACATACATAATATTATATGCCGTTATATGATCCTCTGCAATAAATGCTCAAACTAGGAATAATGACAAAACAGGTTTATTTACAACAAAATAATATACACCCAGTCTACCTTTCGAAACTCTCTGTCGGTCGTCCACGACACAGCAAGACGGCCGAAACAACTTCTTCAACAGTCGAAGGGTTGACTTCACAAACAGCCTCAACGAAAGCAGCAACGCGATCGGTGACAAGGGAGAACGAGCTTAGACGTATTAACGAACCACAGTCGGTTCTACTCAAAACTCCAAGAGCGGAGCCTTGGCAAAAGCTAACAAACAGGGTCTCGTCAGATCAAAACCAAATGCCAAACTCAACAATCCTGGCATTTCAAAAGTTGGTATAGCCTTGCCACTAACATCACACCTCGTGTTAAACAAGTCAATCAGAACAACATAATTTTTATGAACATAAATTATGTCTCTAGTTAGGCCTAGCCATCTGCCACATGGCTACCCGTATATCCATCTGCCACATGACTTGACCCGTAGATCAGTTTAGCCAGTGCAAGCCATATATAACAATACATACATACAAACATGCATGCATACATACATACATACATACATACAGAAAGAAAGAGAGATAGAGAGACATGCATACAGATATACATACACCACGGCTTGATATCTGGACTTAATTCAACTGTTTATTGAAACATTCGAGAAAAAAGCTGTTACCGAACAGAAAACATGGAGCACAGGATGCAAGTGGTTCTTTTATGATCTAGGCTGTTCCATGGTCATCATTCTGATATAGCATGTGACCATTTGCAAATTATGAGCAACACCGAGAGATTAAAGTAGGGTAGGAAAGTTAACGAGGACTACGACGGAACAGCATTGATGCGAAGACAATCTGAATAGACCAAAACTGATAGCTTCACGGATTGAGAGGTAAATAATTTGTGCACTCTATTGCTTAGACATGTACGTATACGTACACACAAACAGACAGACAGACATAAAACATAAAAAAATATACTTACACGCATACATATGTACCTACAAACATGCATAGGGGAGCCTACATACTATGGACCTGCGAAGCTCCGATTATCGATTCGAAAACGAATCGGACGGCAGTATTCTATTTGATTGGAAAAAGTCGTCATGTAAAAAAAATGATTAGCTTCGTCAATTAGTAAACGCGTGATTCTGGTTTTATAGGTGCGTAACTAGATTTAATGAACATGGAACCAGAATCGAGCAGCATAGGCCCTAATTATTTGTGTTTAAATCTGTTAATTAACATAATTTTTATTTTCATTTGTTTGAAACCACAGAAAAGCTATTAGGCCTAAATTGATACAGGCCTATAGATAACTGTGCCGCTGTGCTATCAAGTACACCAGAGTTTCCCAAACTGTGGGTCGCGACCCAGAAGTGGGTCGCGAAGCTCTGGCAAGTGGGTCGCCAAATTTTTTCGAAAAACATTTATTTTTTGCAGCAACACCATTTGGCTATGATTGGCTTTAACTAGCTGGATTGCAATAAATCGTAAACTGTTTTTTACCTAAGTTTCTATTAATGCTTTAAATTTCTAAGCGCTGTACGTAAGTCCACATAT
Source organism: Allolobophora icterica (assembly GCA_963556255.1). Classification (NCBI taxonomy): domain Eukaryota; kingdom Metazoa; phylum Annelida; class Clitellata; order Crassiclitellata; family Lumbricidae; genus Allolobophora; species Allolobophora icterica. The sequence goes on along the minus strand of OY744610.1, from coordinate 1,053,864 downwards.
ATTTCGATACCAATTTACGAAGCAAATGTTAGTACATAATGCTTAATTTTACACAGTGGCCAGTGGGTATCGAGACTGCCAAAGATATTCACAAGTGGGTCGCGACCCAGAAAAGTTTGGGAACCACTGAAGTACACGCTACATAAATATCAAGCTGGTACCCACTGATCGATTCGAAATTAGATTCGAAGTCGAACTTTTCACCCCGTTTCGATTCTAGATTCGATTCGACTGAAAATTTGTGATACGCAGGTCCTTAATGCATGCATACATACATACATACATACATACATACATACATACATACATACATACATACATACATACATACATACATACATACATACACACCTATAAAAATACATACATACACACCTACAAACATACATACATACATAATTACTTACAAGCATACCTACAAACATACGTACATGCACATGAATTAATTATAATATACACACACAAACATATGCTGCCTCGTCCCGTACGTATAGCTGGGTCTGCATGGACGGGTCGTATGACAGTCGACCAACGGTATTCTCGTAGGTTTCATGATGTTTATTTCTTCACAAAATGTCAGTATGGACAGTACGACCTAGCAACGATAAATAACCCATCCATCGTGCAGGAAGTTGTCCTTCTGACTTCAGCAGCTGGAACATGTCCGTACAAGGTAACATTCTACCTTCTTACCATATTTCGTAATTGTAACTCCAGCTGATCGCTTAGTCATCCCGCTGCCGCAATCCAGCTCTGAAGCTTGTGATGCGTTTTAAGAAAAGGGACCATAAGTCTCTCCACAGTTACTGAGAAAACTGGCTTTAAAGCAAGTATGGGTCATTTCGGGTGAAAATGAGATCTGAGTGATTATGGATACATTGATGTGGCTGGCAAACACTGACTAAAGAACTTTTTTTAGAAATCTCAAGTTTTATTCTTCAAATGATGACTTTTGTGAGAGGCTTAAAAGGGACTATAAGTATCGTATCGTCCTTTCTTATTTTGATAATAGTTTTAAGCTATTTTTACACAAGAATAAAGTGCGTGTATAAAACACATAATACGGTGATTAAACGGCAATATGAACTGTGTTTAGTTATTATTTCGTAACGAATTCCATGGTAAAGTTCTGTGAAAATTTAGCATTTTCTTCAGTGAAAGTTTAAACTGAAATATCCGAAAACTGTCATTTGTGCATGTTTTGTTCTCAATAAGTTTTAAAAACACTTTCGATGAAGATATCAAGTTCATTTTTTCTGCATTTTAATCAGGCATTATCCAGGATTAGGAATCAATACTTAACTCCATTTGAGACCTGTGGTCCCTTTTCTCAAAACGCATATAAGTGTATTACACTTAATTCATTCCGCTCTCCGCTTATCTCTTCTCTTCACATCTCTCTCTCTGGTCTCTGTCTCTGTCTCTGTCTCTGTCTCTATCTATCTATCTATCTATCTATCTATCTATCTATCTATCTATCTATCTATCTATCTATCTATCTATCTATCTATCTATCTATCTATCTATCTATCTATCTATCCATCTATCCATCTATCCATCTATCCATCTATTCATCTATCCATCTATCCATCTATCCATCTATCTATCTATCTATCTATCTCTCTATCTGTCTATCTATCTATCTATCTATCTATCTATCTATCTATCTATCTATCTATCTATCTATCTATCTATCTATCTATCTATCTATCTATCTATCTATCTATCTATCTATCTATCTATCTACCTACCTACCTACCTACCTACCTACCTACCTACCTACCTACCTACCTACCTATCTATCTATCTATCTATCTATCTATCTATCTATCTATCTATCTATCTATCTATCTATCTATCTATCTATCTATCTATCTATCTATCTATCTGAAGCGGCCGTTGTTGGCTACTTCGTTGATAGATAACACTCATTGATTTAATATTTACTTTATTGTTAACTTGCAATTAACTACGTTGACTACAATAGTTAATATTCGATTCACCTACACGCACTCTCAATTCACTCACTACACACTGTTGTTGTTCCTACCACCGTCGTTGTTTCTCGTTCTTTCCTTCTCTCTCCCTCTCGTTTCCCAAAACATGCCTCTTAATACATAAGTGACTTGTGCTGATGATGATGATAGCTGAGCCTTCCTACCTACAGCTCGCATGCAACAGACACATTATGTGCACGACCGAATGAATGGATGACTGTATGTATGACCACTATATGACCATCCTTATAAAAAAACACGAGCCACGGGTTTTGCCCATTAAACCCCTCAACAAAATAACGAATAACCAACAGTGAAGAATACTAACACATAAGTCCAATTCAAAAAAATCTAGTCAAATAGTCTATCAGTCCATAACTCTATCAGACCCCGTGCGGTGAATCGAAGCAGTGACAATAACAATCGAAATAGCAATCAAATAGTAAGCACGACATGAGAAACTAACGTAATATAACACAATACTCATAACTACCACTATATGACCATTAATGATCACAACACAATAACCATATAAAGTACCGAAATATAACCATGTAACCATAAAAATCGTCATCCCAATACGAACAAGTAGAACATGATAATACAAGCGTCAGCAAGATAAGCAACTAAAACTAAACGATAGCAATCAATCGACGAATAGTTCAATCAACAAGCAGAAATCCAAGGTAACAACAACACTGATCATGGTTGCAACTCAAGCGGAACATTGAATTCCAAACTAGAGATATACAGTTGAACAGAATAACGTTTGTTAGGGCCAATAATAGTGTCCAGTTTTCGAGCCAAACAGTAAGAAATAGATAAGGACTGTGGCAACAACACTCGAATCTGAGAAGGTTTATGTAAAGCTGTAATATTCCACTGAAAACGTAACTGACGACCAGAACAATGACGAGAAAGACTAATGTTAGAAATAGCATTCAAAGCGACAACATCATAATCTCCTAATGCATAACGCAACTTATACCAAGGAATAACAACTTTAGCTTCTGTGTTAAAAATATGCATGGTTAAACACACAGGCTGAACAACCGACGACTTGCAACAACGGCGATAAACCCTCCGAAAAATCAGAACCAAAACCATAACCACAAGGAACGTGATAACAGTAATCTGAAACCATGGAAATTCCGCATATTCAAATAAAATCATTGGCCGGGATGTCGGAATCCCAGTTGACTGCGAAAAAATCCAAACTGGTGGAACTGAATTAGTTTGAACAGGGCGTGACAAAGTCAACACAATAATAGACAATTGATGCACACGAACCACCAAATAAATCGTTACTACAGCAAGGAGAACAATTATAAATGAACCCACAGGCACAAGAAAAGATATGGATGCAGAGTAAAAGGACGAATCCAAATTAGTCAAATGTCCCAACTGTTCTCGAAAAATATCATCCTTGGACTTGAATATCGCCTGACCTTCCTTAACAGAATTCATTGCAGTGGCAAAATCCTCAGCTAACTGTTCCTCAGCTACCAGAGAAGCATTTGAATGAGTAATGAAAACAGGCAACTGCAGCGTAATCTGTTCAGCGACAGTAGTGTCCGCCTTAAGCAGAGCCCAATCCTCCTGAACAAAAAACTCTTGAATAATCGCCAAATTAAACGTATGCACAACTGAATCACTAGCATTAAGTAGGTCACTCGCTGAACACGAAGCAGGAAAAACATAGTGTTCGTTTACCATAGAACATTCATTCGGAATAGAAACATGACAAGAACTGCATGCAGTAACCTTTTTCGACCCTCCTTGAGGACAAATCAGCATCAAATCAGACAACCCATTTTCAATTGCCATAGTATTCTCTGTTAAATACACAAACGATGACGGCTTACGGCTAAGAAGAAGAAATACACAATTCTTGCGTATAGCAACAGGGTCATTCACATACAAAGCAAATATACACACTTCTGAATCAGTCCGCAACTGAATATCATGCTTTGAAACAATGCGAAAAGCATCCCCGTCCTGCAACAATGGCAAAGAATCCCAAACCGCAAATGTGTTACTGACTGGAGCAACTGCAAAATAACTCGGTAAGCGATCAATCAAAGTAGCATGTGGATTATCAGCACTTATGGATTTGGCAACAACAGTGACCTTGTATAATTCCATGGAAAAGTTGACAGTAGTGAGAGGAATTTTTAAGGTAATGTAAAGAATATTACGTTGTAGAGTGGCAATGTGAGTATTAACCCGGTAAAAATATGCGGGATCTCTAACCAAAATCCGGACAGGCAGTCGCATAGACTTCAAATGCTTATGAAGCTTGACAAGAACACGTCGAATATCTCCTTGATGCAAGATAGTAGCCTCTAACCTGCCAGCAATAAGTGACTCAACAGACAACAACAAACTCTGCAAGTTGGCTTCCAGACATGTAAAATTATACAAAGTTTCACTCATGTAAAAAGCTAGTTGTAATGACAACTTAAAATCCACCCTCATCGCTTTACCAATATCAGACAAAATCTTATCATGACCCGTGACCTGGGACTTAATAGCATCCAATCTTTGATTCGTGATACTAGTAGCACTAGCCATGTTACTTACGTCAGCCGCAAACTGACCCAACGTACGTTGTTGACCCTCAAGAACCAGCTTAATACGATCTTGCATAGCTTGGATGTCTGAGTCCCGAGCAACCCCGAACAAAGAGTGTGCAACGTCCCCAATGAAATCCACAAATCCCCGTTTACGAACACGCGACTGACGACGTTCAACGCGTTCACTTTTAAAAGTAATTCGGATACGATCAATCAATTTATTAATTTTCACCTCTGCTCTCCTATGTAAGTCATGTATGGCTGTAAACGCAGTCAGGTAATCAGAACAATTGCTGTGTGTAGGTGTATTTCTGAAATGACAATACGGATTATCTCCCAATGGTGGCAATAACTTAACCCTCGGCAAAGCAATATCAAAGGTGTGAACCCAAACATCGGTACCGACTTCCAACACACCCAAAGAATGGAAATAAACACCATACGCTCCACGATTGAGAATGGGTGCAGGTGTAGCATGGATCACCAGGAACGAATGCAGAGCCAGAAATATCAATGTCCCGAAGATCCAATCTAGAGGAAAGAAAAGAAAAAATAAAAAATAAAAAAATAAAACAAACGATGACTCTACAAACCGCAGATATGTAGAGATACCCGCAAGCATACAAAGCAAAACAGCCGCCCCACGCAACGCAGAGCACGGCTTATCACAGCACACAGCTATAACAATATCAGCGCGCAGCTATACGGCATGGTTTTCCCCATTCACCGGCACAACCACTGGCCGTACAACGACACACCCCAGCATAACCACAGCATACACCCTCACATATCCACGTAATATGAGATGAACCCCAGGCCTATGCCAATTACGACAACTCCGCCAAAACCCATTATATCCCATACATGAAGCGTAGGCCTGTACGTACGTAGAACAGCATCTGTAACAACGGTGCATAAAACAACTACTATAGTAGGACCAAGAATAATATATATACAAGAATAATATCAACCAAGAAATCAAATCTCCACGGAAATAACCTCAAAGCAGTCCTACTCGTCAGTAACCCTGTCAAACAAAAAGCTGTCTGGATGGTGAACAAAGTGTCATTTCTCGACATTATTCCACGACTTTAAATGTCGATTTTAGCGCTGAATGTATCAGTGTAATACATATGTAAATAATTGTTGGCCAACAAGAAATCCCAAGATGAATATATAATAAGCGCTGTATAGTAATTGCTCTAGTGACTCACAGCATACTCACTGACATCAGTGTACAGCGGCTGTAACATAAGCACAAGAGGCAATTATCTCCTTTAAAACATATAAAATGCAACATTTCTCAGGAGCCAATAGTAATCAATCACGACAAGTGACCCTGTGACATTAGGCTTCAGGGTCAACATAACCTGTAATAATAAAAAACTACCATTCAGCAACTCGTCTAATCACCTAGTGGACCATTGGTAAACCGCTGAGGAGTAGGCCTTTTCCTAACTTTCCCCGTCATGGTTCGTTTAATGTGATATTCTCTCTTCAAGCAATCACTGACATCCTCTTCAGCTGTCCATTCAGGCTTGAGAGACCTATTCTTAAAAATCACTCTATAGAATCTCTTTTTATTAATGAATTTCATTCCACTAATTTGCTCCGCTTCAATCCATGGAGAATGCGCAGTCACAACATCAGATACTGTTGCTGGGTCGACAACTGCGTCAGTACCCTGTGAAGGTTGGACCTGTGAAGTAGGCGTAACCTGTAAATCTTGTTCATAATCCCTTCTATCAACATAACGCCTCAATCTATCAACATTGACTGGGTGACGTAACAGTTTGTTAGTCAAGGCGTGCCGTAGTAAGTAAGTAAATGGAGCAACCTGAGACGTAATGTAATAAGGTCCAACGAATTTCTTATACAGCTTTGGCTTCTTGCCAACTGGCGTAACAGGATTAAAAACCCAAACTTGATCCCCAACTGCGTAATCTGAAGAACTGGTCCTAAGATCGTAATTCTTCTTATTGCGAGCTTGCAAAACTACAGTCTCATCCACAGCTTGCTGTCTAGCCATTTCCAGTGCATTAGCAATTCTCCTGACATACTCATGAGTAGTCTCTGGTTGATCAGACAAACCCATCTGTTGATCCACTGGGAATTTAAAATCTCTGCCAAACAACAAGAACGCAGGACTGTGTCCTAAATTTGCACTCGTTGTTGCGCGAATAGAATACAGAATGGCAGGAATAAAAATAGGCCAGTCAGTCTCATCTTTACAGTGGAGTCTCAACATTTTCCAAATAGATCGATTCACAACTTCGCAAGCGCCATTACACCTAGGATTATAAGAAGCTGTGTGAATCCTTTTAACACCAAATAATGATGATAATTCGGTCACAATTTTACTCAAAAAATTAGCTCCTCGGTCAGACAACAAGGTTTCAGGTGGACCATATCTAGTAAAGATTTCTCTATACAGGGCCTCAGCAATAGTCTGAGCCGTCTGATCTTTCAGCATAACCATCTCCGGGAATCTTGTAAGGGATTCGACACAAAGAAGAAGGTAACGGTAACCTTCCTTACTCCTAGGCAGCTGAAGTATATCCATATGCCATCTACCAAAAATTTGTTTAATTGGCAATGACGTCATCGGTGGTTTGTTCAACGGGAGAGGATATTTACACTGTTGGCACAAACTACACGACATGATATGATTCTGCAGATCCTTGTGCATGCCTTTCCAAAAATAACGACGTCGAACTGACAAATAACATCGGTGGAACCCTGGATGACTGCACTCTTCGTGATAACCATTTAAAATACCTTGTCTCATACTCAATGGTACAACAAGCTGATTTATATAGCTCCGTTGAGGACCCCGAGAACGAGGCTGATAGTAATGCCAAAGAACTCCCTCGTTTATAGCATATTCTGAACTCTCAATAACCAACTTCCTCGCCTCCCTATCATCCAGAGGTAATTCACCTAATTCCAAATAACGAATGATAGGAAGACACTCTAAACATCTATTTTGTTGCTTCGCAGTCTCTTGGAGAAATGCCTCGCCTTGAGGTTCCTCCGGTGCACCTAAATCACTGTCTGTGATTAAATTCAAATCCATCTGAATAATGTCAGTGTCAATAGGAGCCAATAAACTTTCAAGTTCCTCATCAGCATCCACGTGCATAGGATAAGATATGCGACTAAGTGCATCCGCATTCACATTACATTTACCCTTCTTGTACTTAACATCAAAATTGTACTGCTGTAACTGTAACGCCCACCGAAGTAAACGACCAGTTTGACTCGTTTTCAAGGACTGTAAATACTTCAAACTGATATGATCAGTATAAACGGTAAATGTAGCATTGGCAAGATAACAGTGAAATTGCTTGATAGCACAAATCACAGCTAACATTTCCAGTTCAGTGACAGTATAGTTTCTCTCACAAGTAGTCAAAGATCGGCCCCCAAAGGCAATTGGATGCTCCCTACCTGTAACATCCTCCTGAGCTAACACAAAACCCACAGCTTGAGAACTTGAATCACAATTAATGATAAAAGGCCTAGACATGTCAGGATAAATTAAAACCGGAGCAGTCGACAAAGCCTGCTTCAATTTAATAAAAGCTTCCTCACAGGTCTCATCCCACTCAAACTTCATGTCTTTACGAAGCAATCGATTTAATGGACTTGCAATGATAGAGAATCGAGTTATAAATTTGCGATAGTAAGATGCAAGACCTAGGAATGACCGGACCTCTTTAGGAGACGTCGGCCTCGGATAATCACGAATGACCTTGGTTTTCGATTCATCAACGGCTACCCCATCCGCTGAGAGCACATGCCCGAGATACAAGATTTTATCCAGACCAAAGGAACATTTTTCCGGATTAAGTTTCAAGTTAGCTTCATTTAGGCGATCAAAAACCTCCTTTAAATGCACCAGATGTAGGTCAAAGGTAGTACTATAGACTAATATATCATCCATGTAAACAATTAATGATTTAAAATGCAAATTCTGGAAAACTCTGGACATGAGCAGCTGAAAGAAACTCGGCAAATTTTTCAATCCAAATGGAGCAGTGGTCCATTGAAACTGACCTTGATGTGTCACAAAACTAGATTTTTCCTTAGTGTCCGGATGTAATGGAATTTGATGGAAACCACTCCTTAAATCAAGTAAACTGAAATACCTAGGCTTGACCTCTCCCATGGCATCAAAGACATCTGTCAATTGTGGCAGAGGATAACTGATGGATTCAGTTACAGAATTGAGCTTTCGGTAATCAACACAAAATCTAAATTGACCCGATCGTTTCTTTACTAACACAACGGGAGAACACCAGACACTTGTACTCGGCTCAATGAGACCAGCCGATAACATTTTCTCTGTTTGCCTAGCAATTTCCGCCTTAGCAGAAACAGAATGACGGTAAGCTTTCTGGTGAATGGGTGGAGCAGACCCAGTGTGAATAGAATGCTGTGTCAAATGAGTCCTGCCCAGATCATCCAATGATGATGAAAACGTACCTAAATTGACTTGTAAGAACTCTTTCAATCTAACATTCTCATCTGCTGACAAATTATCAGAGTAAAAATTGACTTTAAGGTCGTCCAAAGACCTGGATCGCAAATCGCTAGTGCCATGTAATCTATTCAGCGGATCAGCAATCGGCTTATCTGATGCGGTTCCAGTGCTGCCAGAAACATTATCCGTACGGACAAAGAAATCATCAGTATCGTAATTACTTTCCGATGGTCTGCCAGACAAACCATCCGCATAATGACTTTTACGGGCAGACAGATTATCCAAGGAAACGTAATCATGCGTGGAGGATGATTTGAGGACTCCAAGTGCAGAGGATGGCGTATGATTGCAATGTGTGGGTGGTGGTGATGATGCCGATGGTGGTGGTTTATCATCAGCAAACATTGCTAATATCTCTGGAAAAATAGGCTCAACACATGCCAATGGTTTATGTCTGGCCAACCAAATGACTTGATTGGTAGGGTTCAAAACCTTGCAAACAGCTGTTTTCTTAGAAGAATCAATGGCACTTCGTGCACAAATAAATTTACATTTCGCCTCCCGTGCAAATGGTTCAATAATGGACATATCAGCTGAATACTTTGAAGGCAATAAAACTGGGACCAATGTCTCAGACATTGGCTTCAAGACAGTTGCATGCAGAGTACACACAGAGAAAGAATGCACAGTAGCAGTTGACAACCGAGTAGCAGCCAAATCATCAAAAAAAGTGACAACCTTTGCATCAAAATCAATTCTTGCCTTACTGTCAGTCAAGAAGTCTAACCCAAGAATCAGACTATATCCCATCTGTGGCAAAATCAAGAATTCATAAGGAATACTCAAACCGGAAAGTTTAACAGTAATGTCTGCACGACCTTGTACTCGAACAGGATGACCATCAGCCAAAAATACATTTTTGGTGTCATCATCTCTCAATGGTTGAACAGGAAGTTTCAATTTATGCAAAAATTCAGCACTGATGCACGAGACACTGGCGCCTGAGTCAAGCAAACATTGAGCAGTGCGGTTCCTAACTTGTACAGTAATTGTGTTTCTATACATCGCAATTTTGTCAGTCTGTGCATAAATTCTGTTCTTAGCCCCAACCGTCATTTGTGGACGGCGGGAAGCGAATTCCTATGTTTGGCTAAAGCGACCAGAGGGCGCTCTGGTGGACCTGCAAACAGACTGTAAGTGGCCCCTTTTTCCGCATCTGAAACAAGTGACACCCTTGGCGCGACAGAAGCTATTAGGAGCATGATTACCTCCGCAATTACTGCAAGATGACTTGGAAGCTGAACGCCAGGAGGTCTGTCGGTAAGGAGGTTGAGAGCAATTCCACGATCGACCTTGCGAGTACCTCGGAGTGTTCCCAAGATACCTCGGCGAATCAGACTGTTGTGGCGGTTGATAGTTACCAGGGCGTGGGTGATAGTCTCTTGCCGATGTCGTGTAGGCTTCCTGACGTGTTGTCTCCAACGATGGATCAGGTAGCAAATCAAAGGTGACATGACGCGGCGAAGGTGACAATGTTCTGTGGCCAGTAGAACTTACCGCAGCGACATTGGTCAGATGAAGCTGTTTCAATTCCTCACGGATAGCAGCTAGTTCAGAGACCGTTTGACGAATGTGTTGACCCGCATCAGAATGATCGTCCAGGGACAACTCCGTCAATCGACCCCATTTCTGCAGATCCTCTATGGTGGTTATATCATGGTGAATGACATGTTGTCTAATGCTAGAGCGTAGACCGTTCAACGCCACGAGAAATGTTTGGTCAGCTCCAACTCCAAGTTTTTGGGCAGCCTTTTGGACAACAGTTAAAAAGTCATCGACAGTCTGGTGTGGCAATTGTCGAATCTGCCACAGGTCCGCAGATCGTTTCCAGGCATCCGAAGGATGTGGACCGTATCGCAGAATCAAGGCATCACGCAATGCAGTGAAACTGTCCCGAGTGGCCTGTGATTGAGTGTTGAACCACAGCGCTGCACCATCCTTAAGGAGGAGAGGTAACCCGGCCAATTTCTGACCTCCGGACATAGCTCTAAAGGTAGCCCAAAGGTCATAGTTATTCAGAAACTCGAGAACATCTTCCTGCGGTTTGCCCGTGAATGGTGCAGGAACCAAGGTATTGCCAGCCATTTCAGAATCAGATGAATCAGCGTCAGAGGAATGAGAGGAATCAGCGTCAGAATCGTCAAGGACAGCGTAGACTGGCTGACTAACAGCGTTTGCTGGTTGTCCAAAATGAAAATGAAACTGTGCCGCAGAGAAAAAATTTTCTGCCGGTGGTGTCAAAATTGTTGGCGATGGAGGCGTAGAGGTTAGAACGTCAGCAGCTGGAGCCAAGTAAGTAGATGAAGAATCAGTTGAAATGTTCGAAGACTGCGGCAGCAAGGATATGTGTGACTCCGGAGGAGAGAAGTCCAACGACGATGGTAATAGCTTACCCGATCGAAGATTGTATCTGCCAGATGTTGGATTGATGGGTACACTCATCGATATACCAGCGCTGAGCGGTCACAGAAATGCTGAAACGGAACTGCTGGATCGGATGTAGACGAGAGGTCGGATCGTTCTGAAGCGGTTCTCCACCACCTGAAGCGGCCGTTGTTGGCTACTTCGTTGATAGATAACACTCATTGATTTAATATTTACTTTATTGTTAACTTGCAATTAACTACGTTGACTACAATAGTTAATATTCGATTCACCTACACGCACTCTCAATTCACTCACTACACACTGTTGTTGTTCCTACCACCGTCGTTGTTTCTCGTTCTTTCCTTCTCTCTCCCTCTCGTTTCCCAAAACATGCCTCTTAATACATAAGTGACTTGTGCTGATGATGATGATAGCTGAGCCTTCCTACCTACAGCTCGCATGCAACAGACACATTATGTGCACGACCGAATGAATGGATGACTGTATGTATGACCACTATATATCTATCTATCATCTATCTATCTATCTATCTATCTATCTATCTATCTATCTATCTATCTATCTATCTATCTATCTATCTATCTATCTATCTATCTATCTATCTATCTATCTATCTATCTATCTATCTATCTATCTATCTCTGTCTGTCTCTGTCTGTCTCTGTCTGTCTCACTCAGATAGGTGAAGTTACATTCATAAACTTTAGGTTACGCCGGATGATTTTGTCAGGTACTAGACAGCCGTTTTGGTGCGTACTTAAATCAAAGTGACCAGCTGACCGCCAGGCGGCCTGTCACGTAATTTCAGAACTTGGCTACGCTCAAAAACAACAGTTTGTTTTATATTGGCTCAGCCAAACAGAGGTGCTGTGAACCGTCCCCGATTGAGGTCCTTCAGAGGGTGTGTTTCAGACGTTTAGGGTCAGTTTGGGGGTTACTGTAGACCATGTTTTGGTTCTAGATGAGTCTGCCATAGCCTACTGAAAGTTCTAATCTACTGTCATCCAAATTATATACAGCTACATTATTTACAAGATGGCCAAAATTCTTCCGTTAGGGTTAGGGTTAGATTTTAGCTTAGATTTTGAACTCGTGACCTGCCGACTTGCTAAATATACATATTTTCACTATATTTTACTTTCTTCTTGTAGTTATATTGTAGGTTGTATTCATTTGTGCAGTTTATTTTGCCTCCACATGTTGGACAATTAATGATAAATCTATGTTGTGCTGAATTACGTCGAATTAAGTCGAATTGACTTACCAATGTACCGTTTATTATTTTAATATATTTTATTGTATTTTAACACATCTATTACATTCTTTAAAATATATAACATAAAAGTTATTTATATATTGAAGTCTTTTGCTAGTACGCGACTATAGGTTTGTGCGTATGTAAGTAAGAAAGTTTTTGAGTGAGTATGTGGGCAATATGCATGAATGTAAGTAAGCAAGTTTACAAATAATTTATACAACTAAGTGAAGACGATGACAAATCGTTGTGTTCAGTTGTTGCGAATGTGCACACGTGGTACCATCTGCTAGATTCTAGTTGAATTCGCTACAGTATTTGCTAAGAAATATGAAAAGCAAAGGAGACGGTGTGGTGCTACGATGGTAATCGGTTATGATGGTTGTTATGTATAGTTTCGCAGGAATAGAATCAGGATTGAATAGCTTGAAGTGTTCGGTTTTCTGTCGTGAGTGGAAAGCAGCGGATGAGTGTGCAAGCGGAGGAGAGGTGAAATTAATAGGCTAGGTAGGAGGATGTGAGCAAACTGACGGAGGTCTTTTGGAAGATCATTCCAAAGAGCTGGTGCAGCATAGACTAAGGAGCGGTTGCAGAATTTCAGAGAGAATGAGACTGGAGGCCGAGAAAGAGCTTGGCGGTTGGATGGTGAATTATAGCTGGCGAATGTAAGAAGGTTCAGAGGTTTGAAGGGCGTTTTAGGTAAGAGATACACTTTTGTAATAGGCTGGGGGACATTTAGCCAATGAAATGACATCAGAACAGGGGTTATTTGGTGGTGTTTGGGAGTTTTGGTGACTTCTGAACTGTTTGCAGGCGTTTTATTCGAGATGAGTATATCTTTGAGACATTTCTACTGTCAAATAGTTTGAATCACAACAAGCGGAAATTTGTTTTCGTGAATACCCTGGAGCTTTGCGTTTAGCGTTAGAACTTTAGAAATTTGGAGTTAACAATTACGATTATGATTTATTAGTAACGCTTAGAAATCGTATCCCACTGAGCTCTGGGAAGCGTGTTGAAACTGATCAGCGGACATATTCAATCTTAGAAGGCCGGTAGAACTTCTGCAAACAATGACGCATTTGGTTACTTTATGATCAGCGGTATCATGGACTAAATGCTTTAGAAATTTGGAGTTTGCGATTACGATTTTGTCAACATGTAACCAGTGAGTAATCTAGACGTCTTTGGGGGGGGGAAAGTTTCCTACTTTCCCCCCAGGATTGATGTTTCCCCCCAGAGGCGAGGAATATTACAATGTACAGACCGTCAGGGGAGGAAAATTCCCCCCTAGGATTGATGTGGATACATGGTTCCCCCCCCCAGAGAGATGGATTCCTAAAAAAAGGTCATCAACTTTTTTTGACAGAGGAAAAAAGTTACAAATTGGGTGAAGGACTAAAAAAAAAAAAAAAAAAGGTCATAAACTTTTTTCGAAGATGAAAAGTGGAAAAATTTGGGAAAAGTCTGAAACTTTTTAAAGATGGAAGACAAAATTTTGTGTCAATTGTTTCCTCCCCCCAGAAACCTGGTTTCCCCTCCCAGACGAGGGGGACTAGATTAAACACTGCATGTAACTAAGTTTTAGTCTCGGAAGTGTGTTTCTTTTCTGAGTTGATGTTTGATCAGTTGACAAACAGATTTGGGCCTAGTTACCGTCTTCCTAATAAGCAGTATTTTTTTCTACATGAAAAGGTTCCGGAACGGAACAATAGATTTCGGATCTGAACAATTATGGGTGGGATAAAATCCAGAGAAAAACGGGATTGGGGGAATAGAAGGGGTCTCAATAAACACTGAAAACAGTACAAAACACTGAAATTAAATTAAAATAACTAAATTATATTTATTATTATTAAAATAAATAAATAATTTTTTAGTAGCTGAAAACAGGTGCCGGAACGCCGTTTCGGCGCGTTCCGGCTGAAAAAAGCACTGATAATTAGTAATTAAGGCTGATCATAACTTCATAAGTCCATTATTTTTGAAGCAGATACACTTCAAGATTAGCTCTCCAAACAGGTTTTCAAGTCCTTATGCATGTCGTAAACTAGCTAATTTCTGCCAGGGCATGCAAACACTTACGGTTCCAAAACTAGGACAGTTATGGGCTTTTCAAGTGGTCGTGCCAGGCTTTGGAATTCACTGTCAATTTAGCTGCTGTCATTCAGGTATGGCCTAAAATTATATCTTTTTCAAACTGCTTATCTTGCGTTGCTGGTAAATCGATCTCTTATATCTTGATTGACTTCATTTAAATAAACGTGAAATCCTGTATTGCTTAGCATTGATCATCGTTTTATTCCTTGCATATTAGAATAATGTGTCATAGACGTCTCCAGATTAAAGGCCTTATACTAGAATAGATTAAAGAGTTGTTTGTTGGATTGATGTCTTGAACTGAGGCAATTACTATTACAATGTCATGCAATTGCTGATGGCTTTTTTCAGGTTTTCTGAGCTCCAACTCTGGTCGAACAGTTGACTTGTTTGAATCACTTTAAATCATGAATAATGAAGACGTCAGCATCCGAAACCTCGAAGGTCCATACAGCAATCACCTGTATATCGGTTTTAGTCCAGCCAATAGGAAGACCGTCTTTGACCTTCGTGCAAAGTTGCAAAACCAGGGAGTGATTTGCTACCTCCGAGATACGAACGAGAGCATCCAAGCATCCATACAAGAAGGAGTAGGCACCAGTCAGAAGTGTTTACTTTTCCTTACGTCTGACTACTTGAAGGATGACTGGTACCAGATCGAGACTTTGGCCGTGGTCGAGAAATCTGAGCGCTTCTCTCGCGACGTAGTGATCATTCTGAAAAGCGATGATCTGGAAGTGATTCCGGAAAGGCTTCGAGAATTCAAGACACATCAATTTAAACCGGAGATGTTGAATGATGAGAAATTTCTTGCACAGTTTGTGGACGTCATTACCCGAGGTGCGCTGATGCTGATAATGCTGGCTTTTGGTTACTTCTTTAATTTGAATATTTATTTAGCACCGTAGCTCTGCTATCAAATGAGAAAGATTCAGTTAAAGCAGTAGCGCTATAGAGATTTCCTCAAAATTGTGACACAAAAACTGTCATGGAAGAAGCTCGAATCCATGTGCTCACACTACAACGTGCATGTATTTTGGAGGTGGTGGTGGAAGTGGAAGTGGTTGCAGTGGTGGAGGTGGTTATGATGGTTGTATGTTTATTATTTATTGTTTATTCCGGATATTTCTATAGCGCCTCTCGAAGTCAACTACTACTCAGAGGCGCTCCCGACTACAGCATTGATACTGTGCCGGAATTTTCACGCCGAAGCTCCACGAGCAATTGCGAGTGAAGGACTTGCCCAAGGTCCGTACGCAGCGGCTAGAGTGGGATTCGAACCTGCAACCCTCCGGTCAAAAGGCGCCGAACTTAACACTGAGCCACCACGCCCCAGGATTATGTGTGTATGTATGTAGGTATTTATGTACATGTATCATGACACAACTTAAATAATGCCTTTTAAATAAGTCTCAGATGATCACAATGAAGATGATGATGATGATGATGATGATGATGACGATGATGATGATGATGATGATGATGATGATGATGATGATGATGACGATGACAAAAAGTATGATGATGACGATAACAGCAACAGCAATAATCACGCTAGCAATTATTATTATAATTATTTTTATTATTACTATTATCATTATTATTATTATTATTATTATTATTATTATTATTATTATTATTATTATTATTATTATTATTATTATTATTATTATTACCATAATCCTGATCATCATGATCATCATCATCATCATCACTTTATTATATGAAGATGAATGAAGCGCAAGTTTATTTTACTAAATACACCGCAGAAATGATAATAATGATGATTATACAATGTCAGTGATAAATTGATAATGATATTGTAATTGCAATTTTCATTACAATTTATATAGCACCACTTCAATAAACAACTAATCAGAGGTGCTGCCCCGATGAGCTTTTTCTTGAAGTGATGCTGTATAAATCACAGTCATCATAATGAATTCTTAATGATATTGTAACATCATCACAATCATCATCAATATAATCATCGTCATTGTCTAATTTAAATAGTGATGAACAAATCAAAAACAACTATTCAGTTTGTCTTAAATATAAATATCAGATATAAATCAACAAATAACTTTTGTAAACACATCAAATGAATTTGTTGCGTATTTGATTCAGAGCCCGATGTGAAGTTGGCTGTCCTGCCGAAGCAGAACATTGGATATGGATCGGCTTGCGGCTACTTCTACGGCTTTCTTCGTCTGGTGTTACCAGGTAACATGATAATCAGGTTTCAAAATAACCAGGTAACATAATAACCAAGTGACATAATACACAGGTTACAAAATAACATCCAAGAGCCCCACGCCTCACGGTCTTGAGTCTCTTCCTTGAACAGTTTGTTATATCTGTTTCTGTTTTGAATCGAGAGAAGGAAGGAAAGAACAAGGCAAGATAAAGCTCTCGCCTTGTAACACGGAAGGTTTGAGCCTCCTCTGAGAGCGTACTGTGTTGGGACCTTGATCAAGTCCTACACTCTCAGGGTATCCTATCAAAAGGGCGACTTCGAAAGGGCGACCATCAAAAGGGCGCGTTCAAAAAGGCGCCGCTCATAAAGGCGCGTGTTTAAAAGGGCGCCGATCAAAAGAGCGCGCTATTAAAAGGGCGACAATCAAAAAGGCGAACAATAGGTTTAAGTTCTGTTCTTCAAATGTTAGTCCTACGTAACTTTATTGATATTTCCATAGTTAATACTATTGTATTTAGAGACAATAATAACATTAACAACGTCTATTTTTCAAATGTTAGACCAACGTTATTTATTGATATTTCCATAGTTATTACTACTGTCTTTAAAGATAACGTCTGTTTTCAAATGTTGAGGTTATGGTTATATACTCCATGTTTGTTCTGTTGCCATAATCTTCAACGATGGCAACTTCCCTGTAGATTTTCTTTCCATGCGAGCGATGTTGACTGGAAAAGAATTGCTACAACTTCATTTCGTTGAGACTCTGTTCTTTCTCCAAACTGTCTATGAACTTCCATATGGTGGGATGAGAAGCTCCAAGTAGTTGACTGAATCTCTATGCCAACCTTCGACCGAGTTGTTTGTTTTGGGGAGATCATGGAGTGCGGAATGGTGGACATTCCAAATGTCTAGGTTGTAGGCCTACAACAGATTGCTCCGCCCACCTCGTCGTCCCGATCTTCCGATCCAAGTAGCCCAATATTATGTTTAAAAGTCTATGCTTCTTCCAACTGCGAGCTTTCTCGCCTTTTCGATTGTCGCCCTTTTGATCGGCGCCCTTTTAAACACGCGCCTTTATGAGCGGCGCCTTTTTGAACGCGCCCTTTTGATGGTCGCCCTTTCGAAGTCGCCCTTATGATAGTAAATCCACTCTCAGTTGCTCAGTTAATCGATTGAAGCTTGACCATCAGATAGTGGTGTTTAATAAATGATAACAATACTGAATGCTTTTGGACTGCATGGAGCACGATGGACCAATATGCACAAACTAGAATATTTGCCCGTCATAATAATGACAGGTTGATAAAGAAAATGAATGTATTGATAGGAAGATAACTAAATTTGTTTATTGAAATTCTTGATTATAAGTTACATTTGGAGTGAAAATGACTGCAGTAGTATATTGGTATATGTAGGGGCAGGCATTTGGCTATATTTCATACAGGTGCATGTAGTCAACGCGGCAAATGCTTACCACTACATCTAACAATATAGGCCTACTGCTGTAGTTATTTTCACTCGAAACCTCTGGCGTCTGGCGCCCTCTGGCGTCGACTGCTCAGCAGTCGAGGAAGCGCCCTCTGGCCTCTGACGACCTCTGGCGCCCTCTGGTGACCTCTGGCGTTGACGGCCGAGTTGAGGAAGCGACCTCTGGCATCGACTGCTACGCAGTCGAGAAAGCGACCTCTGGCGTCGACGACCGAGTGGCGTGCGGAGTATCATGAGTCAGAGCGTTACACCATGTAACGTTACTATCGCTAATAACCTTATTAGCAGATAGGCCCCTTGTTTGGTTATCTCCTAGGGACTGGTATGGATCTAATACCTCGTTGCTTTTATATTTTCATTTGCTCGGAGCCCCCATCAACAATTCACAACATACATCATTCAGTTGTAGAGTCAATTACCTGTGCTTGTCATTATATGTATTATAACGATATAACCAATTCAAGTTATTTCACAGTTCAATAATAGATCACGCCTAAACAATCCTCTAGTCTAGACAAAGCCTATTTTACCTAAGACCAGCACGTATGCATCTTAAATATTCTATATATCTAGGCTAAATATAAGCACATTAAATACCCTCCCGTGGTAGTGCACCATTGGAGTTCCTTCTTGGCATTCGTATGACGAGTTCACCAACAATGTCCTTCGCCCGTTTATCGAAGTTTTATTTGAAAAGTTATCTCCCGATCTCCTCGTCCGTACTCAGAACAACACAGGTATGTGCCGGTCTATTTCCACGTAGAATTCTTTCTGGATGTTCCCAGAAAGCCAACGTTCGATCAAGTATTTTTAGTCTCTTTATTTCGAAACTACTTGTCGATCCGAAGTTCAATCGTTCGTATCACTAGCTCGTAGTTATACACGTATCGAGCTGCAGCTTGAAGACGCTATGTTCGCATCTCCGCTCGCAAACTTCAGTTTTTAATCGTTCGATATTAACTTTGTTAAATGTCGACGGATTTCGATCCCAAGTTCACCGTAGCGTTCTATGAACTCAATTCTACACGACTATCGTGAACATTTGACGATTTCTATCACCAATGTTTGCCTCTTCCTGAGTCAAACGTCGTAGCTTCACCACGACCAACTGTCCCCATCAGCGGCGATTAACCGACTCTACTCTGCCACGTCACCAGCAGACGATCGACGTTGAGTTAACCAGTAATTTCGTATTGGCCAATGAAATCTTGACAACTTGCGGTTGACGACTCTCAAACCCTCTAACTTGTCCCCTAACTGTATATTATTAATTATCCTTATTGTACTGGTCTTACGTGCTGGTTAATTAATTAAACAATTAATACCAATCAATAACTATGATAAATCATTTGTATCATACACACAAATCATATAGCGCTATTCTATACATTCACTGTATTTGGGTGATGAAAGGGACATCTGCTACACACCATGACATACAGACAGATGGACGCATCAAGGCTTTTATATGTATAGATAAATTATAATGGCAGACAAAAGTTACTAATTACAATTACAATTAGTCGGTGCATCTTTCTATGACACTGCAATCCAAAGGCTCTTCCTCTCAGCATGTCAACGGTTCATGACGTCTTTCGCTTAATTGTAATAAAAATTAAATACTATTCTGATACAGAAATATACTGATGTATTTCTGTCAGATTTCAAGAAGCGATTGATTGAGGAAACGCTGAAGAATGATCCTGAACTTGTGCCAAAGACCGTTAAGAAGATGCTGATCATAATGCCGGAGAGCTGCTTCTGTGCTACAGAACTGACATCGCCAAATCAGATAGAATTTACCGGAAAGTTCGTTGTCCGTGTTGCACACCGAGCTGGGAACCAGAAACGCGACTACAAGAGCTCACTGTACAAGCTGATTGATAAACAGGTAAGTCTGTTTATGGTCACGAGTAATTGATTTGTTGATGATAATGTGGCATATTTGTTTATGTTCGCGAGATGTATTTGTTTGTGATAACCAGAAGATCAGTCCAGTAAGACTTAGACGCAGCCTATGGTGGAAAGCAAAAGTCATTGTAAGGTCTTTCGCAAAGGGTGAAGGGAGGAGTCACCAAATGTGGAAGTGGGAAGGTGCATGGGTAAGCCCACTGTGGACGTCTGCATCTAAAGCTTGGTACATTTAGTTATATCAGTGAAGCCTACTCCTTGTAGACACCAGCGTCATTGACTATAGTCAGGCAGAAGGCAGGCAGTGTTTAATCTAATTAAAGTCCCTTTGCTGGACGCCGTAAATCAAATTGTAATTGTAATTTGTAACTTCTATTGCGCCGGTGTCTAGTGCACAATACATCAACCAATGGCGCTCAAAACCAGACCATAATCAGGTCAATATCCGAAGATTAGTTCCTAATACAGAGACGCAGCCTGCAGAAGATGAACAGTCTGAAAACATGTCTCCTCTCGCTGTTCTCTAATTATTTGGATTCTGTTCTTTGGATGACCCTACCAACTTGATGCGGCATTTTCGAATAAACCATTGTCCTACACTTGGCTAAGTAGCGCTTTAGAAATTTAGACATTCAGAGCCTGTGATAAAACTGTACGAGTCGTACTGCAATAATATTCTTAAACCTCAGAGACAAGAGGAGTACTACTTTGTTGGAGAGTTGGCGACTCCGCTGCTGACGATATACGAGACGTATTACTTCGGCCTTTGTGGTATGACGAAGGACCAGCTGTACGCCGAGAGAGATGCCTTCTACTTCACACTGAAAGCCATTCTCAGTCATCCAGAAAACGCCGAGTGCAACAGCCAATTCAAACTACTATACTGGACAGACCCAGAAACAAGTATGTGATTGACATATTTGTAAGATGGAGACTTGGCGTATATTTCTCTGTTTGCTTTCCGTTAGTCGCACCATTTTAAACAAGTTGATGGGTACACACTTAAAGCAGTGTGATTATCCTTACAGAATTTACTTTAGACCCTAGTTACAGTTAAAGTTATAGTTAATAGTTTTCATTTTAATTATAGTTACAGTTATAGTTAGTATTATTTTTATAGTTATGGTTATAGTTACTGGATTTTTTTAGTTTGTACTTAGCCACAATAAGTACTAACTAACTGGGGAGAAGAATGAATAGTAACACTCTTTCTCGAAGAACGTAAGATCTTGAAAGACTCGGTTCGATACCCGTAAGCTCCCTATTGGCCGACTTAGCCTTCCACTCTTTAGGGGGCAGCTGTACAATGAGCGGGTGCCTAACAGACTGCCAGCACGTGTGTTATATAAGCTCTTGATAATTGTACTGTCATGTGTTTCAATGTTACTTACTGAGGTGTGTCAGTGACTTGTGAATAAACACGAATATATATATATATATAATTATATATATATATAATTTTTTTTAAGTTTTATTTATTTCGGATATTTCTATAGCGCCTCCGCAAGTCTACTACTACTCAGAGGCGCTCCCGACTACAGCATTTGATAATGTGTCGGAGTTTTCACGCCGAAGCGCCACGAGCAATCGCGAGTGGAGGACTTGCCCAAGGTCCGTACGCAGCGGCTAGAGTGGGATTCGAACCTGCAACCCTCTGGTCACAAGGCGCCGAACTTACCACTGAGCCACCACGCCCCACAATATATAAAGATATATTGTATATATATTATATATATATTATATCTTTACTACGAAATTAATATGACTACGAATTTACGCTGTCTCAATCGTTATGAAAAAGTTTACAAAATAACTAAATTTAATAAAAATGCACCACTGCTGCTGGGTTAATTCACAAATCCAAAATCCGGAACGAATACAGTCTATAACTTGTATAGCATTTTCACGTTCCCATGTTTTTCGATATTGCAATTTTTATTTTTCTAACGAAAATAACGATAAATTTTCGTTAGTGTAGGGGAAGGTTGCCTGAGATGGAACGATTTTAAGTTTTTTGAACTTTTCATTTGACTGCCCTAACTAAAACAACTGCTATGTGGAGGATCTTGTAAATCAGTATCTTAGGAACAAATTTATTTCTTCTGCATTTCTTCACATTGGACAAAACACGTGGGAATAAATATTTTGTCTGACCCCCAAATCATTCCATCTTAGGCAACCAGTGTCCTGAGATGGAATTTATTCAGAATATGTCATTTTGCTTCATTAACATGTGCTACATGCTTGAAAATTCCTCAAAATACCAAACTCACTGGTAGTCAACCGGAAGTTAACTGTGCTGCTTACAAAGTTAAATACCGTACTCCATTGTTGTGGTCGTCAGTGAACAAAAAAGCTGTTTTCAACTACCCTATTTTTCAATATTGAACTGTCAAAAATGTAGCCTAGCCTAAACCATGTTAACAGGTGCAAGAAAAAGTTAGGCCTAGGCTAAATCTGAAGCCAGATAGGGCCTATCATTAGTCACTAGCATTTGCACAGGAATCACATTTATAGTCAATCTGCTCACATTCAACACCAGCACACAGCTCGTGAGACCACTGCATGCAATTGGTGCATTGTATCCAATCTTCACCACTGTTGCTCTCTGCAAACGACTCACCACATACAAGGCATTGACAATGATCTTCAGTTGGATCGTATTGTTCCAAACGGTTATTCTGTAACTTCTTCTGCAACTTCTTGACCACCTGTTTCCCTTTCCCCTTCTTAGTGGACATAGGCCTAGGCCTACGTCTAGTCAGAGTTTGATTTGGTTCTTTTGTGTCTTTTTTCCACAGTTTTTCTTTTAGCTGTTCTGGTTTCTTCTTTAGTCTATGTTCTTCTGAATCCTTTTTGGGTTTCTGTTTCTTCTTCGTTATCTGTTTCTTTTTACCTTCGTTTTCCACTGTTGTTTTTGCAAACTTCAGACTTAGGCCTACTCGTCGACGTTTGTCCTTATCTTCACTAAGCTTGTTTTTATATGGTGAACTCGTGAGAACAGTCGAGCACTGTCCTACCCTTTTTCGTGTCTTCGCCAGTGGTGCACTTGGTAGTGGATATAGAGCCTCTATTTTCTGACGACCTGGAGATAGGCCTATGCCTGCAACAGACTTCAGATAGAAGGTAGCAGGAGCAATGCCAGAGGTCGACGTAGTTGCTTCAGATTCAGCAAGAGGCACTGTGCTCTGCTCGACAGTGGTGCTCTGCTCGACAGTGGTGCTCTGCTCGACAGTGGTGCTCTGCTCGACAGTGGTGCTCTGCTCGACAGTTGTGCTCTGCTCGACAGTTGTGCTCGGCTCGACAGTTGTGCTCTGCTCGACAGTTGTGCTCGGCTCGACAGTTGTGCTCGGCTCGACAGTTGTGCTCTGCTCGACAGTTGTGCTCGGCTCGACAGTTGTGCTCGGCTCGACAGTTGTGCTCTGCTCGACAGTTGTGCTCGGCTCGACAGTTGTGCTCTGCTCGACAGTTGTGCTCGGCTCGATCGTGGATAGTGCTGAATAGTTCTGATGCAATGGTCGATCCGTTGTTTCTGCAGCTGCAAAGTCTGCATCCGAAAACAAGTCGGGATTGAATGGCCAAATTCCACACTTTCGAAATGCATTGGTAACCGTCTCCATTGTTGCCGCTTTGCCATAGGCATCTGTGAATGCCTCTGCAACTTGGTATTCTGAAAAAACTCTACCAGGGTGGGTCTTTAACCATCGATCTATAAACCGATCGTAATAAGTCTGCAGGGGTTTAAAGAAACCCACATCTAATGGCTGAAGACGGTGCGTCGTATGTGGAGGCAGAGACAACATAATCACACCGCTAGCACGTGCCATGTCAATTACCTCCAGACTTTTTGTATGAGAAGCATGTCCATCCAGGATTAAAAGACATGGTTTCTCTGCTGTTGGCTTCACATGTTCAATGAAGTGATTCATATATTTGACAAACATGTCTCCATTCATCCACCCAGTCTCCTGAAAGAAACCTTTGGCTGATGCCGGCGCATGATCCATCAGGACTGGATTCTCACGTTTTCTTGGAAAGATGAAACAAGGTGGAACAAACTGACCACAACCATTGCAGGTACAAATAACAGTCACATTCTTGCCCCTCTCAGAGCTCGTTAGGGCACCAACCTGCTTCACACCGGTTTTTGCAAGAATTTTTGCTTGCTGCTGTTGCACAGTTTTCATACCGCTCTCGTCGCAATTATATATTCGAGAGCCATCCAGTCGATGCTTTTCTATCAACTCGCCCAGTAAGTTGTAGAACTTGAGCACTGACGGTTTATTGAATCCAGTTGCTCTGGCATACGACGTTGCTTCTGGTTTTCGCAGGCTCAGAGTAGGGTGTCGCCTTCTAAATGAGTACAGCCACTTCTTACCAGCACACTTTTTGGTTCTGTTGAAGCTGTGATGGATAGAGTTGCGTTCAGCGAGTTCATATGCCATTACTCTCAGTTCAGTGTTGGTTATTCCAAACAACCTACTTGACATGTCTAGTACATATTGTTCGAGATCTTTTTCAAAAGCAGCATCAAATACGTTTCTGTGACCACCGAGATATTTTTCCTCGTTTCTCACAACTTTATTTTTCAAGTTCACTCTGCGGAAAAGAGTCGTCTTGCTAACCCCGTAGGCCTTACTAGCCTGGCCAAGTGTCAACTCTTTACTTCTCACTTTGTCTATTGCGACCCGCATGGATTCTATTGCCCATTCTCCACGTGATGACTTCCGCTTGAATGATGACATCTAAAAATTGCATAGGCTAAACATAAATAAAATAGTTGCACACCAGGTCGTGGCCTACCTACAACACCTCGTCAACCAGAGGGGTTGTCAGGGTTTATATTGTGATTGTTTATTACATGGTCATTTCTAAGATGGGCCACTGGAAGTTCGTCCTGAAATGATAAGTCATACTTTTAAAATGAGTTGCCTGAGATGGAATGCGTTTCATCTCAGGCAACTCAGTACTGTTCCATCTCGTGCACCTCGCACGTAACTTGTTTTTACGATCCCCAGTGGCAAATGCGTTGGATTATCGCTCATTTTTTAGTGCGTAATGAATCACAATTATTTACATTACAAAGTGACTATTCCGAAAAACTTGCAATTTTTAATAATCCTGACTGAAACTACAATAAGAACAAACCAAAATATAGTAACAGATCTTCATGAAATTTAACAAACTCTCCACTAACCGTTGCATGCACGGAAAATATTCCAAATCACACCCACAAGACCGCAGAGACAGAATGCATCGGGTAAAAGGAGATCCATGTCTGAAACCGAACGTTTACTACCGGAAATCGATAGATTCCATCTCAGGCGTCGTTCCGTCTCGGGCAACCTTCCCCTATTTAGTGTTATTTTCGTCAAGGCTATAGTTGATGGTATTTTTAGTTAAAGTCATAGTTATCGTTAACGAAGTCATTTTATTTTCGTTAACGAACATTTTCGTTACCGCTATCGTTAGCGAGAATCACACTGTTTAAAGTAAATATGTTATTCCATACTTACATACCTATACCTACATACTGGTACACAAGTAACTACATTTTATTGTAATTGTTATTATTACTCTGCATTCACCGACTACCACTATCACTGATGGGTCACCGGGCCATTCGGCGCCGGATAATTTGGCGCCGGATTATTGGGCTCAAAAATAAGTCGCAACAAATGATCGTTCTCCGACCTCCGTCCTAGAAATAACTGTAACCGTATGGTTAAATATGCGGATGACACCTATCAGTTGGTTAGTTTGCAACCATTTAGTGCAGTGGTTTTCAAACTTTTTGGGCCACGGACCCTCATTTTTTCTAGGCATAGCTCGCAGGCCCAAGGATTTAGCAGTAGCGTCACAAAAACGGTGTCATCGAATACCCAATCGGACCCGTATAGATCATACAGATACAGGCGTACTATAAGTAGTGTGCATGAATTTGAAAACACAGGCTGTTAATGCTAAAACCATGCAGTGTTAGTCATTAATGAATATTTGGAGAACAATGCAGTGATATTTTCGTTAACGAAAACTAAAATTAGAAGTAAAAATAATTGATTTCGTTAACGAAAACTAGAAGTAAAAGTAGGAATTATTTCAGCAGAAAGAACGAAATTAAGAATTGAATTAGGAATTATTTGCCGAACTAAAATTAAGAACGAAATTAGGAATTATTTTCAGAAGTAAAATCATTTTACTTCTTGTGGCGCTTAAGTTGAGACGAAGGCGAGTATCGGTAAAATTGCACGCGTTCCAAACAAAATCCATTGGAAAACTTCGGTTGAGATGAAGACGCTGCGCATACCATTTGTATTATCTTTGGTCTTCGTTGTCTAATAATTGTCCCCACTTAATTGCGTACCGAGTATCGGTAAAATTGCACGCGTTCCAAACGACCTCAGTTTCATACGCCATTTTATTTCGGGTTTGATCGTTAAATTGTAAAATTACGAGTTTATCGAGAATGTTGACCGGAAGGAACCGAGATAGATTGGGTTTATCATTTCGACGAAACTAGGGCCTACATGTGCAGGCAGATCTACATGCCAAGTAATCCCTACTAAACGAGGAAAATGATGGAATTTGTGGAACAGCACTAGCTGGAAAAATACAAGCAATAGGCCTATAAGTCTTGGAAGGGGGATACTAAGATGAATGGTAACACGCTGGAGCATTAGATCTTGACGACTGACTGGAATTAATTCCATCAGCGACTGTACAGCGTTTTGGATATGGTTGTCCACACAGTAGGGCCTACCTGGTTTCGCTGATACTAGATAATTCTTCGTTTCGTAGGCTATTAATGATAACAACACGACTCAAAATTCAAATTACCAGCATTGTTAGACTAAAGCTTCACCCCTTGTTTTACTTCAAACAGTTTTTTCTTTCTCGGGACAGGTTTGGTGTGCTTCTTTCCAGTCTTGTTGTCAAGACCTTAAACCTCAAGACCAAGACCAAGACCTTGAACCTCAAGACCAAGACCAAGACCAAGACCTTGAACCTCGAGACCAAGACCAAGACCAAGACTTTGAACCTCGAGACCAAGACCAAGACCAAGACCTTGAACCTCAAGACCAAGACCAAGACCAAGACCCAAAAAATCGAAATCAGGTCAAGACTTCTAAAAATTGTAAAGTCGGAATATTCGCTATTTTAATGAAAACATGAGTCTTTATTTTATTCAAGCAAATTAACTTTAAATGCAAACTGCAGAGAAATTCGAATTTGTATTCAAAAGTCCTTCATGCAAACTCTTATACCAGATGGCTTTTGTATTTTATAAAAACCAATTCGCTCAGAATTTTCTGACCAAGACGTGCCTGGTGGGCCTCATAAAAATTCCGCCATGTGAAAAATACGTTCTACAGGTGCGGAAGTCGCTGACACACACAGAGTAGCTTTTCAAGCACTGGATGTAAATGTACAGATAGTGAGTCCTTTTGAAATCTTCCCACGGTTTATCATACCGTCTGATACTGAATAACTGTTGCTGCTGCCAATGGGTTTTCCTGACCAACAAGACTTATATCCATCCATAGATATTGGTCGTATGATGCAAGCAGGCTTGATACAGAATTCTTGAATTCTGTAAAATGACTGTTCATATTAACAGCCGGTCTTGGTCTTGGTCTTGGTCTTGCGAGACCAAGACCAAGACCTTGAACCTCAAGACCAAGACCAAGACCTTGAACCTCAAGAGCAAGACCAAGACCAAGACCTTGAACCTCAAGACCAAGACCAAGACCAAGACTTTTAAAAACGAACTCGAGTGCACTCGAGACCAAGACCTTGGTCTCGAGGACAACAAGACTGCTTCTTTCTGCAAGCGTTGCATATGTAGGCCTACTTTTACAGCACGGAAATTAAAAATTATTTGGAAAACTAAAATAAGAAGTAAAATTATTTGAGAACTAAAATAGGAATTAGAAGTAAAATTATTTGTGAAGTAAAATTAGAATTAGAAGTAAAATTCAAGAGCTCAGAACTGAATTAGAACTGAATTAGGAATTATTTTCAGAAGTAAAATATCACTGGAACAATGTCGCGGACACTCGCCATATCCTTCGCGGACTCCTCTTGGTCCGAGAATCACAGTTTGAAAAACTCTGATTTAGTGCATTGAAGTTGCTTTCTGACAGCTTGCATTAGTAATAAACGAAAATTGATTGATATACTGATTGATCTTCAACATCCTGTGAACTTACAATTTTAAAAAGAATACAAGTCGCACTAAGCAAAAAATTGTTCTCTGTTCTTCAATATCCTGTGAACTTACAAAAGTCATGAACAATTTCAAATAGAATTCGACGAAGAAATGCTGCTCTTTCCCCACATACATCTAGGATTGCTAAGAAGCAGTCCGTCTAGATCAGCTCTTCCCAAACTTTTCAGTGTGACGGGCCGGCAGGAATTTACTTTCGGCGTGACGGACCGGCAGGAATTTTCAAATTGCAGCAGGCCGGGGTCCAATTTATTAGCCTAATTATTTATATTTACAAATTTGATCAAATAGTTAAATTATTTTTTAATAGTAACGCGGGTATATAATTCAGTATTAAAATATTAACTGAATAGTTTGTACTGATCTGATACGAAACAAAAAGTTGCATTTTTTTAAATTGATAAATATAGGCCTACATGCTAGTGCTATTTATTAATATATATATTTTATTTTTCGAACACTCGAAGTACGAAAAATCTTTCAGGCTTTAAGAAACTATATAACCAAAGTGTGCTTAAGTTTGGAGAACGCTGTCCTTGTCTCCGGGATATTATGGTATTTTTAATATATTATATTTACAATATCGAATCTAGAAGCGGACGTGTTTATTTTCTGCTGACGAAAGCAGTGGCCAGGTAACTAAAGACTGAAAGAGATACGTCACATCCGCTTTCTAATTATCGGTCAGAAACCGAAAATGTTGCTATCAAAATTCTAGTAAAGGCGAACAACGACTTCTAAGCTATTTGACCTGGCAGCAATTCGTCGAATAACTATTTCTTCGACAGTTTTAGTTTACATTTGCTGAACATTTACTTCAAGTCTCCTAGAACAAATCTTCTTCATTTATATGCAAAATATGGTTTTGATTGCGAGACAATCGTGTTTTATTACTATAGACTCATTCGAGAAAACGTCTATCGTCCTTTTTGTTCAATTTATTGACTCACTTTGCGGACCGGGAGAGCTTCTTCTTCCCCTTCTTCTTCTTCTTCTTCTTCTTCTTCTTCTTCTTCTTCTTCTTCTTCTTCTTCTTCTTCTTCTTCTTCTTCTTTCTTTCTTTCTTTCTTCTTCTTCTTCTTCTTCTTCTTCTTCTTCTTTCTTTCTTTCTTTTTCTTCCTCTTCCTCTTCCTCTTCCTCTTCCTCTTCCTCTTCCTCTTCTTCTTCTTCTTCTTCTTCTTCTTCTTCTTCTTCTTCTTCTTCTTCTTCTTCTTCTATTAGTTTTATTTAGCGATTTTTAATTTAATTTTAGAGAAACCAAATCAGCTGAATGTCTACCACTTTCTTCTTCCCGTCTTGCGCGAGGAGATCTTGTTGGAACGTAAGTTGAATTAAATCAACATTTGCAGGGATATGAACACTAAATGTGGAACTCTGCATGAGTTATGCTATGTAGATAGCAAGTTAAAGTAAGTAAGTATATTCTTTATTACACCATTAGCAAACGCACAATGGGACAATAGCTAGAAGCATTGATTTTATAACATAGAAGTAATAAATCGTAATAAAAGTTATAAATAAGTAAGTGCTTTCATGTCATCTCTACAACATCCTGGAAATGTAACCCTTCCCTGTTAGGGGATCACATCGCGGTATCTATGATTATGCAAGTGAGGCCGTAAAGAGTACCCAGATAATCGTATAGAAAGAATGGAACAAATAATGGAGGACATGCGAAGGACTGTAGTTGTTTGAAATTTAAATATTGTGAAAGAAAGTTAAAGTTAATTCAAGATAGTAAATTTTATGGAGTATTTCAAAACTGTTTTTTTGTTTTACTGTCGCCATTCCTTGTTCCACACCTCAGATTTGCATTTCTCCGCGATTGTGTGGGTATTATAAATGTCCATAGTAACAGTAATTCTTAGTGCAATACTTACTTTCCGAGTAATTTCTCTGAACATGTTTACCACATATTGATTGAGTTTAACACTTTGACGACCAGCGTGAACTAGAAGTGACTAATTGCCAGTAGTTACTTCCTAGCTAGGCCTATGTGTAAGATTCACATTTCTGTGTGACTTGGTGTAGACTACATTACAAACTGCAGTAACAACAAGAGTTACACTGAAAATAGTAATAACTAGGACTGTACCGAATAGGTGAGTATCACGATTCGGCCGAATACGAATAATTGGACCAACTATTCGGCCGAATACGAATACGAATTGTGTACAAAATAGGTCTGCCGACAACATTCAAAAATTACGTTAAGGTTCACTCACTGTACACAAAGAATGAGACTACTGACACTGCGATACCGCGTTTCAGGCAGTAAGCAAGGCATGGCTGCAACCGCAGCATATGTTATGTTAATGGGAGAGTTACTTCAGTCCACTCGCTATAATAGCAGCCGCATATGCAGAAACAGATGTCACGTGACCACTATTCGTATTCGGTCCGACCGCTACCATTCGGCCGAATACCGAGTAGCTATTTGGCCCACTGTTCGGCCCCGAAGCGAATACGAAGCGAATGTTCGGTACAGCCCTAGTAATAACAAAAATGATAATTATGATAATAATAGTAACAGTATTTTTTATTTCCAGGACAAAATGAGGGAGACCCATTTAAAATAGGAACAGCAGACAATGGTCATTTATTGTCGCCAATTCGTATGGTGTTGAAAACTTTTGAACCTTTGCCAGCTTTTGGCTATAATCCAGCTCGTAAGTAAAATTTTTAATAAATATTTAATAAATATTTCTAATTATCATTCCACAGTTTTAATACATGTCAATATTATGCTGGTATTTACATTATCATGAGGCACTTTATGTGCTTTCCATGTATCTTATCATGTTGCATTAACAGTACCAGTATTTGGCTGTTTGGGCGATGTTAGGCATCTATGAAGAACTCGAAAATCATCCAATGAACCACCGTCCGAGAGGAAAGTGTCTGATTGTCAACATTGCCAACTTCGACAAAGGTCACACACACTTGTCGCCTCGAAGAGGAGCTGAAAAAGATGCAGGTAGAAAGTTCTGGCTAATAAATTATCTGATAGAAATAAACGTTTTAATAACAGAATTCAAGATAACACATTGGCGGACTTGTCCAGGACATCAAGCACAAGAGATCACTTGACTAAGGCAATTGCTGTCCAAGACTTACTGGGCTCTACTGTGTAACAACAAAGCAACTGGCAAACTAATCCACAGTAACTACCAGCTTAACTCGGTTCAATACTGTCGCTATTCCAACATTATCGTGGACTTACAGATTGTCTTTGGTAAAATGACCGATTTCTCTGTTGATTTATTGTAATTTCGTGATGCTTTCATATGAAAGTCTGATTTTTTAAATAAGATTTAAGTTTAGATTCATGGGTGGGGCGTGATGGTCTAGAGGATTATTGTGTTCAAATGTAAACCCAGGGTTCTGGTTGTCCATGTCTTTTCCTGGATGGAAGATGTTTCAGGGTTTCTTCTTCGCTATCTCTCTAGAGCACTGAAATGAGTATATTGACTGTAGTGTAGTCTCTTTGTGGGAAGATCAGGCGCTCAGGGAGAGGACTGGCCACGCACTCTCGTACATTGAGGCTAAGAAAGTTAAGTTGCTAAAACGTTATACTCACAATTGTCCTTCATGTAATTATTTGCATTTGTCAGAGATATGTTTGAGTGAAAGTATCAAAGTCGGGATAGTTCATTGGCAATTCTTGCTCGGCCTGAAGCTAATGAGGAGCAACAGCGAATTTACTCCAGATGGGACATTTGGCCAAACTAGCTTGCATGCTTACGATAAACTAGCTGGTTTACCCGGCGTTGCCCGGGGTTATAAGCCACCACCACCACCACCACCACCACCACCACCACCACCACCACCACCACCACCACCACCACCACCACCACCACCACCACCACCACCACCACCACCACCACCACCACCACCACCACCACCACCACCACCACCACCACCACCAGTTAATGTGAAGTGAAATCTCTACGACTGGCCCAGCCGTCTGGCGAATCTTTACAAATGCGTGCCGGTGACAGAGAATTTTCGGTGAAACACAGAGAATCTTCTCGGGTGGCGCCATCTGGCGAATTAAAATAAGTCGACTCGAATTTTTAAGAAGTTGGGAGCTGTTGGCGTCAGCTGTTGACGGGTATCCGTTAGTTGGGTCAACGTATGCGCGTGAACCCGCCACTGGTGACTCAGCTTACTGTGCTTTGTTTTGCTAACTTATGACATAACTAGCTGGATTACCCGGCGTTGCCCGGGGTTATAAGTTTCACACCACCACCACCACCACCACCACCACCACCACCACCACCACCACCACCACCACCACCACCACCACCACCACCACCACCACCACCACCACCACCACCACCACCACCACCACCACCACCACCACCACCACCACCACCACCACAACCACCACCACCACCACCACCACCACCAACAACAACAACAATAAGAACAACAACAACAACAACAACGACTGCTTGGCAATCTTGGCAGTCGCCCTCTGGCGGCGACTGCTTGGCAGTCTTGAAGGCCTTGTGGCGTCTGGCGACCTGTGGCGGAGACTGCTTCGAAAGTCTTGTAGACGCCTTCTGGCATCTAGCGACCTCTGCCGTGGAGTGACTGCTTCGCAGTCGCCCTCTGGCGGCGACTGCTTCGCAGTCTTGGATGCCCTTGTGGCGTCTGGCGACGTCTG
The DNA here is from genome assembly GCA_963556255.1 of Allolobophora icterica. Taxonomy (NCBI): domain Eukaryota; kingdom Metazoa; phylum Annelida; class Clitellata; order Crassiclitellata; family Lumbricidae; genus Allolobophora; species Allolobophora icterica. The sequence continues at coordinate 1,020,505 of OY744610.1, read as the reverse complement.
GCGGAGACTGCTTCCCAGTCTTGTAGACGCCTTCTGGCGTCTAGCGACCTCTGCCGTGGAGTCACTGCTTCGCAGTCGACCTCTGGCGGCGACTGCTTCACAGTCTTGGAGGCCCTTGTGGCGTCTGGCGACCTCTGGCGGAAACTGCTTCGCAGTCTTGTAAACGCCTTCTGGCGTCTAGCGACCTCTGCCGTGGAGTGACTGCTTCGCAGTCGCCCTCTGGCGGCGACTGCTTCGCAGTTTTGGAGGCCCTTGTGGCGTGTGGCGACCTGTGGGGGAGACTGCTTCGCAGTCTTGTAGACGCCTTCTGGCGTACAGCGGAGACTGCTTCACAGTGTTGTATACGCCTTCTGGCGTCTAGCGACCTCTGCCGTGAAGTGACTGCTTCGCAGTCGCCCTCTGGCGGCGACTGCTTCGCAGTCTTGGAGGCCCTTGTGACGTCTGGCGACCTGTGGGGGAGACTGCTTCGCAGTCTCCCGTGGACTGACTGCTTCGCAGTCGAAGAGGGTGAACCGGGCGTTGGCGTGTAAAAGAAAACGCCAGAAATCTAGCCCTCAATGCCGGTCTGTAGTCGGCCTCGCCTAAGTAGAGCAGACTGGTTGTTTGATATACTGTAAATAATTTAGATCTTTGTCTTTGAACATACATGTGTTAAAATTTTGCTGTAAAACGATGAATATACTTCGAATCGATCGTCATTATATTTTGTGCGAAAGTAAACAACTTACGCGCATTATTAGTGACGTTGGGGAATACCGGCGCCATAAATAGAACCGCGGTGTCGTTAAGCGGATTATTAATGACGTTGGGGAATACCGGCGCCATAAATAGAACTGCTTGGCAGTGGAATAGGCGAGCTTGCGCGTTATGGACGGTCGGGTGGGTAGCGTTTTGGGGCATTTTCACCATGGTAGGGTTGAAAACGGAGGACGCGAACCCCTCCACTGGGTGTCCGAAGCCGAGGCCGACACATTAGTGAGGGTTTCGAGTGAAAAGGTGCAAAATTGTAGAAGTTAAGCCCGGTCAAACAGACAGACAGACAGACAGACAGACAGACAGACAGACACACAGACACACAGACACACAGAAAGCTGGCTTTATTTATATAGATATTCTGTCGTAATGACGTTATTTCAACATCATTTGGTCTAGACTCTAGAGCATCATTTAATCTAGCGCCTCTGAGTAGATATCTTGAAGGGACGCTATATAAATGTTCGAAAAAATAAATAAATTAATTAATTAAAGCTAATGAGGAGTAATGTTATGTTAGTTTCAGTTATTTCTCAGCACCACAAAAGCCATGTCAGGAAGACCAGCTTATTTACCAGTACTACGTCAGATTGATCAACAAAGGATTTCACCCAGAAGGAACAACGACTGAGTTAGCATTTATACGATAGTTATTAATTATTATAATTGTACGTTTATAGCGGACCAATAGAAGAAAAATTCAGGGTTGCTGATAGATTTTTGATGTATTTCAGAGCTTCTTACAAAGTTGTTTGAAAACCTTCATTTCGAGGTCCAATTGCACAGAGACGTCGACGCAGAGACTCTAGAGTACCTGTTTTTGACAATGAACAACGTCGACCACACCAATTACAATGCATTTGTCTGCTGCATCCTGACGCATGGAAAGCTCGGAGTCATCTACACAAGCGACGGAAAACCAATCGAAATCCTTAGCCTCGTTGACTTCTTCACGGACAGGAATTGTCCGTCGCTGAAAGGGAAACCGAAGATGTTCTTTATTCAAGCGTGCCAGAATGGTTGGTTGAATGAATCTTTAATTATCTTACATAACACCGAAATGCAAATTTAAAAAGTAATAAAGAAGTATGTAAAGTCATGCTTGCAGCGTTTTGGAGATGCTGGAAAAGTGTTCTATTAGGTGTCTTGATACAGACATACATGCATAAAGTAAGTATGTGGACCTTGTTTGTGTCTTACTCTGAGATATCCAATCTTTTTTCTCATTTCACTCAACCCCAAAAAAACAACTAACGGTGACAAGTTTTGTGTCCTTCCTTCTGAGATCTCTTGCAGGTTAGATGTGTTCTTCATTTCAGTATCCACGGAAAAGGCCTCTGATCACGTTGTACACATGAATAAACTGGTGCCCTTCACTCGGGTTTAAAATATTACTGTACATATTTTTGAATTTACAATTACATGTCAATTCTGTTAAAATCGTGCATCATTTCATCTGGACAGTTAAACGAATAATATTGGGACACGGTATCGGAGTGATTATGGAGCTAGGTACGTACCGCAGACATTATGGGTTCTAACCCCCTAATTTATTTATTTATTTATTTATTTATTTATTTATTTATTTATTTATTCCGGATATTTCTATAGCGCCTATCGAAGTCAACTACTACTCAGAGGCGCTCCCGACTACAGCATCTGATACTGTGCCGGAATTTTCACGCCGATGCGCCACGAGCAATTGTGAGTGAAGGACTTGCCCAAGGTCCGTACGCAGCGGCTAGAGTGGGATTCGAACCTGCAACCCTCCGGTCACAAGGCGCCGAACTTACCACTGAGCCACCACGCCCCAATTCTGTTCAAATCGTGATCATTTCATCTGGACAGTTAAACGGATAATATTAGGACACGGTATCGGAGTGATTATGGAGCTCGGTACGTACCGCAGACAGTGTGGGTTCTAGTCTCCTATGAGGCAGTCAATGTGTAAAGTGACTTGAGCAAGTCCTCCACATGCAATTGCTCATTTCCTTCAGTTGACGATTTGTCATTACGTAGTGGCGATCAATAAATGCAGGAATGATAATGTCTTGGAAATGTGAATTGATGCCTGGATTATCGATATTGAGGCAGATCACAGACTTTGTGCAGAAGCGTTTGGAAATGTTAATTCTTTAGCTATTTATATACAATTCCTAGGTGACCGTGAGCCAGAAAATGGTGCAGCAGGAAACTCCCTTCCAAGTGACGGTTCTACAGGTGACCACTTAGCAGTCCCAGCGTCCCAAAATACGGCCTCAGACTTTGCAGAAACCGTGGAGTTATTGCCCTTGGCAACTTGTGAAACGGTTGAATGTGTTCAAGTTGGAATTTCCATCATTCAGTATGGGATTTCCAACATCGCCGTGACGGAAGTATAGCGAATGGAGGCAGATGCAAGAAGCGCCCCATCTTTGTCGATGCTTGACGAGACTTTGCCCACGACCTTCAAGCACAAGGCAGTCCTAGTTCCTGGATCGCCCGACTTCCTGATGTCCTACTCGACCCTGCCTGGGTCTATATCTTACCGGGACACGCAGGCTGGATCACTTTACATACAGGCACTGAACGATTGTCTCCGGAGAGACATGGAGATCGACAGGGCGCTGAAAAGGGTGAGTTTTAGTGTCCAGGAGCAGCTGAGAGAAATAGGAGAATATGATGGAGAGGAACGATTCCAGCTGCCATTCCATCTGACCTCCGGAATGGATCGGCTTATTTATCTTTGAATTCAACACTGCTTTGTGCTTCAGACGAAACCCGCCATTGTGTCTCAAAGGAAAGCTACCGTTGTGTTTCAAAGGAAAAGCCCCATTGTTCTCTAAAGGGTGGCTGCCATTGTTCTTTATCATGAACTTGCTATTTTAGAATTTTACTTGGTTTCAGATACTTTTAATCTTTTCGGTATTTATGGGGATGTCATGTTTCAATTAATTCAGAAGAAAATCAGAGAGGGAATGTTGCTAAGCAGTAATATCCGCAGAAAGTTGATGACGGTTTACTGTTATCATGTTATGCTTATAGAGTCCGGTTTCTCCATTATTCATTTTTATTTACAGTCAAGCGACTCTGGATTCTATTATTTGTCTAAACTTGTGTTTTGTACCATGTTGCGGTGTGACAACGTGTGGAGTTAATAAACGAATAATAATTTTAAAAAAATAAAAAAATAAATAATAATAATAATAATAATAATCTTCGTTTATTACTTCAAACTGACAAGTACGCAGTAAGTATCGGGCGATAACAAGTTTGACAGGAGTCGAATTAAACTGTATGGCAGCCATGCAAGGCGCCCATCTGTACAACTGCTCATTTTACAATCGACACCTAGGGAATGAAGGCTGAGTCAACCTTATGGGGGCGAGCGATTATCGAACCCGCGCCCTTCTGATCCTCGTGCCAGCGTGTTACCATTCATCCATCCCATGATCCCCCGCTGTAATAGTATTGTAATAGTATAATAACAGATAGCTATAATATAGTATGGGATAAAATAGTACAGTATAATAAAATAACAATAGCAATACATAGTATGCTATAATATATTATGGTGTGGTAGTGTATAGTATAACATAGTATGGTAGAGTAGATAAGAGCATAAATGTTTGTTTTGAAGGAATTAAAATTTTCCAGTGAAATTTTCAGGAACTTTTGAAAATCTTTTCCCTGAAAATCTACAAATTTTTGTAAAACAATATCTATCGCTTGTCGAGAGACTGCAGTTTGCTCGATTTTTGTATATCTATAATCTGTAGTCACACTGTGCCACTTGTGGCTTTCTATCGGCTGATTAACTTAATAATAATAATTATATTCTTAATTATTTCAAACCGACAAACGCCGTAAGATTACATTGAAACATGAAAGTACAATCAAGATCTTAATTAAGCACACGGTTTGGCAACCATGCCGAACCTTCGCAATCGGAGTCCATTCCCGCCCTGGTTACGGGAATCGATCCGCGCACCCTATGTTCTCCTGGCCATGAGTGTTACCACTACTCTATCCCCTCCCCTTGATGATTGGTTGGCAAATTTAATCCGGACAGAGAGAGAGATGAAGACACAGACGTAGAAATAAGAAGACAGGTAATGATAAGTGTTGATGGAAGAGGGTAGCATGCAGCTACCCTCGTTCATGCTTTCATTACCTGTCGACTTGATTACTGCTGTTCTCTCTATATTGGTCTCCCTCACACTCGACTGCATTGCCTGGAACGCGTTCTACGCTCTGCTGCGCGCCTCGTTGGGCGCATCCCTAAGTTTGGTCACGTGTCTGACTACATGCGTGACGTTCTCCACTGGCTTCCTCTTTCGCAACGCATTGTATACCGGGTTGCTTCTATTGTCTGGCAGTGTCAGCTTGGCCGCGCTCCTTTCTATCTACATGAGCTCTGCTTTCTAGCGTCCGCACCTCTTGGTCGCCGCTCACTCCGTTCCACCGCCCGCGCTGACTTACATGTTCCTTTCGCTCGCACTGCAACCATGCAACAGCGAGCATTCGCCGTTGTCGGTCCCACTATCTGGAACGGCCTTCCTGTTGGACTGCGGTCTCTCCCTCGAGACTCGTTCACCTCTTTCTTCTCTGCTCTTAAGGCTGTTCTCTTTCGTCGAGGTTGGGCTGGGAGCGCCTCTGAATAGTTGCCTTGAAGAGCGCGCTAAATAAATGTCTGGTTGATTGATTGATTGATTGATTGATTGATTGATTGGTTGATTGATTGATTGATTGATTGATTGATTGATTGATTGATTGATTGAGGTAGAAAAGAGAATTCATGGGGACAGACTATAGGGGAAGGAGGAAAGACAGAGAAAGAGAGATGAAAATACAAAGCGAGAGAAAGAAGAAGAGGAGAGGGAGCGATAGAGATGGAAACAGAGAAAGAAGGAATGAAAGAGCGAGCTGAGCAGACTCTTCATGTATATAATGACCAAGGGCAATTCGTTAGCACAGACTTTTCTCTTTCATTACGTAGAATTTGGAAAGGCTGGGAAAAGAACGTTAAGTCACCCGATACTCTGGCTCCATGTTCAGGACCCTGGGATTAGTCCACGCAAGTTGAAGGTCCACAAAGTGCACGGAATAAGCACTTCCGCTAAGTTCCGTCACGATACATATCTGGTTTACTTTATGGTAATTCGTAATTTACCATATTCGTCTTTCATCAACATTCTGCCTACACGTGGACCTGAAGTTTTATGTAGGCCACTCAGCCAGGCCAACAACTACAGCCATTGCCTTCGCACACTGAGTCCTTTGTGCAGTTTTCGCCCCTCTGCTAGAGACTAATGATCAAGTGAACACTTCCAACGCCGACCTGAGCTTACTGACTCTGCACTATTTGTTGGCTCCTGACATTGTCGATGCGCTCTGAACATAAACCGTTGCCTATGTGTCTAGAATCAGATCAGCTGCCTGAGAACAATTCGGTGACCTGCAGAGTCATTACCGCCGCTGAACAATTTTATTTAATTGCCGGCGTGGGTTAATTGGCAGTGCTTACTTTACTACGTGTAGGCCTACAAGTTCTGAAGGCCTGCCGTCATGGTACAGCACATTTGGTACATGAACGTTGCTATCTAACAAGGAGAATTGTGCTTTTCATTGGTGGGCCCGACGGCATGGAACGAGCTACGTCTGGAGCTGCGCCTGCTCCCCATAACTCCCTCTGACACGTTCTACACTAGACTGAAAACTGTCTTATTTGGCCGTGCTGGAGTCGGGAGCACCCCCGAAGAGGCGCTATATAAATACTTGAATGAATGAATCAATGAATGAATGAAAAGGAGGACGCTCTTCTTTATGTAGAATATGTTCTCCGACTTATTGACATGCGTTAGATCTTACGACATCTGCTTAGCCATTATTCCATTATTTTATTTAAATAGTATCATTATATTTAATAATTCTAGTGAAGATCTATTCTTTATTGCTATATATTAAGGTGCACAACATTCAGTAAACTATGGCAGACTCGTCCTAAGAAATTTGAAAAACATCGACTTCTTGTAATTTTCCAACAAGGAATTGTTTCTTGCGTTCGTCGTAATGCAGTGAAAGTCCCCAATAAGACAAGGGTACTTCACATGATAAAAGATTTTGTTTCCACTCGAATGAACTTAAGTCAAACATAACCACACTGGATTTAGATTCGTCCTTTTGAGCCACAAACAGTCGATCGTTCTCTGAATCCAATAACAAATGATATGGATTCATGAGCTCTTGACACTTTTCTCTTGAATGACATTGGCGAAGTACTTGCCCTTCGCAACTCAATTCACTGATAACCCAAGATCCGCTTATTGAAACATTTGATTTGTGAGTTACAATGAATTGTCCATTGGATTGCTGTATGATGTGAAGTGGACTCATTATGTCGCGGGACAATGAAATACTTCGAATGATCTTGGCATCATATCCGTAGATTTCCATCTGGTTTACCCCCTTAACACATCTCAGTATCAAAGGATGTCCATCTTTGGACCTTGACAGAGTGATGGGTGGTTCGCCTACGTTGGGTAACCACTGAGTAACTCGACAGTCGTCAGCCGTTATCTTCCAGATGCATCTCTTCTCCGAGTCATGGATGTACAGACATTTCAACTGGTCACTGGATACAACATGTTTGCACACAAAAATATCACTTGTAATGATGTTCTTATAAGACTGAAATGAATTTCGGTCCTCAAAAATACATATCCAGATACAGCCACCAAAAAATTCGTGCTCTCGTCTGCCCAGAACATAGACTTTGTCGTCAAGTTTAGTCACTGCCTGAACATTAATCGGACATTGGATTCTTTTTGTGAAGTCAACGAAAACTGGAAAAATCACAGATAAAATTTCGAATCATAGACTACTTGAAGACAAATTGACGTCAACAATAATTTAATCAAAAAGCAACCATAGATTCGGAAAGTCCTTATGAGTGATCTATAACTTTTTTGTCTGTAATTTAATCAAACGCGATATTTTCTTCATGTTAAATTATCCTTTTCATTGTTCGAAGATTAATATCCTTGTTTTTTTCAGAAAATCTAATATTTAGAGTTTCTTTTTCGATGCAAAGATATTTTGTTTTGTCGGGGGATGGGGTAAATTTTTTCACATAATTTTATTAGGGGTCCTTGACTGTTTGACAGTTGTTGACAAGGGGGAGGGAGGGGTCAAAAACGGCCTAAAATTTGTTGACATAATTAATGGACGACCCCTAAACACCTAAAGATATGCCAAACTATCACCTGAAAATTACCTGCGACAATAAGCTCTTAAGTAACAAATGGGAAATTTTTAGAGTGTTTTGAATAGTTATTTTATACATTCTCTCTTGTTCCTTGAGATCGGTCATTTCCAGACTTGAGGCGTATATCTTATCTCTAGGATTTAAGTAGATTCATGAAATGTATTACGCAACTGAACTTAAGTTTGAACGTCTGGTTTATTAATTTTTGCAATAGCTAGTGTAACAACAGCACTTTCTGAAAACTCACGTATGCTCGGATAAAAGACAGACCAAAGAGTTATTTCGAATTGTTACCCTCTAAGCATTTTCAAGAGATTTAGATAGCCCTGGTGTGGGCTTTGTATGTGTCCCATATGAGAACACGGGTCCTAAAATGGGCTCCATGTGGACATCCTGCACATTTTATCCTAAATAATTTTATCAAAGCGAAGCTACAGTCCGGACTGATTGTTAGGTTAGTGTCGTATTTAGAGTAGATTAGGACAGGTTGTATCACAAGCCACCTTGCTACTACAGACTTTAAGGGTATGTCGTAAAAATGGACATCTGTGACTTCTTTTCAAAAGAAGGTTTATTTTGCGCTGCCGTTAACAGTTACTCTCGAACTTAAACTACATAGACTACTTAAGTATCGTTGATTAATTAAACTAGACATAGTCATATAATTATATTAAGTCCACGATGAAAAGTTTACAATTAGACCTTGTAAACTATCAGAATTAAACTTAAATAGTAAGGTGAATAAACAGTGATTGAATTTTAATTTCTTTGCAAAAGTTTCGAATCTTGCATACCTAGTGTTTCCTTTTTCGTCTTTAGTTTTGCAGGTGACTTATGTTGCTTTACATCTAAAGTGGTAAAACAGACTTAAAACCGATCAAATTAAAGTTGAGTAAATAAACCTGCCAATATGCGCGCATGGAGCTCATAATTAGGGCCTATAGGACACAATATTCCCACATGCAGCCCAAGTGGGTCCTATCTAATGCTCATGGTTAGGCTGGCAGGATAATTATGCCGAGTTTTCTAACAAGAATTTGACGCAGAAAAATAACGCGAAGTTGACAAATAAGATAATAGATATAGGCTACTGATTAATTAATTACTCTCCTCTACGTATACATACGATTAAAAAAAATTTTGTGAGCGCTAAAATAAATACCTGGAGAGAGTGTGCAGTAAGTATGAAGTTTGATGTAATATTTCAAAGGTAGCTACGTTAGGCGGTCAATCATTATTCTTACTCAAAATACGTTGTTCAGTGACTGTGAGCAATCATTGCAATCCTACAGAGAGTGCAATATAAGACAATATTTAAACAGAATAAAGAAGTCAGTTATATATGTAGGCAATAGCGAGTTACTCTAATATTATATACCTTGCAGGCTGCCGACAATGTTCTGCACTATCAGGATGTTTTCTATTTCTGATGTTTTAAAAGAAATATGAACGGCTGAAGTATCTTCTTCAATCTGATTTTCGTTAACTTCCTGCAATTTCTTAGCTCTAGCACGTAAATCATGGACAGATCGACAGATGTCGGTAGGAGTTCCCTTAGATTTTAGTTCACTGCAGTACGCGTTGAAGCTGTCAACTATTGTAAGACATCTTTCAATTTCCTCACTTTTGATTTCAGTTTCTTTCATCCGTGTTGCCTTTCTCTGAACCAATTCATCCAGTAGAACCTTTGCATGCTTGTCGATTAGTTGTTTCAGTTCGTTTGATCTCTGTATAATCGCAGTTTCTGCGATTTCTGCTTCTTCCATGAACATTCTTTTCTCCTCTTCCAACTCGAGTTTCCTTGCCAGTCCTTCCTTTGAACCTTCAATCAATTTCCCTGGTAAGTTACCAATCTCGTCCCTAAAACCATCCGCTACTTTGTTTACATCGGAGCATTTGTGCATTTGATGATTTTCTGCGAAGCACATGATACAAATCACTGTCTTACAATCAGCGCAGTACATCTTCAGCTCTTCCTTGTTATGTTGGCTGCAATATTTAGCTTCGAACGTCTTCACCAATTCATCCTTAAACTGGCTTCCGAAAGCCACAATCTGATGATCTCTGCTTATCTTCTGGCGTTTGTGTTGTACAGAACAAAACTCACACATGTTGTCTCGGCACTCAACGCAGTAACTAGAAGCATCAGGCACTTCAGTATCATCATCATTTTTATTTACTAGACACACGTCGCACGACACTGTGGTCTCAAGTGGTTTGGATATCTTCGCTATTTCCGTCAATCTCTCCATGAAGAAGTTCTTCTGCAGACCACTAAGTCCTTCTGGTGGAATGGTGAATTGTTGCCTACAGAGAGGACAAGGCATTGTGTTTCCTTGATTTGCCTCTGATTTCGATCTAGTTGCTTCGAGACATTTAAGACAAAATGTGTGAATACATGGCAGCATTCTTGGATCTGTAAACATCTCGGCGCAAATGCAGCATTCCGTGATATCGCTTATCTGTTCCATCGTTTTAAATTCCACTGGTTCCCAATATTTGCTGCAATGACCAAAAGTTTTTCCAAGTGAAATATATAGTGCTAACCCTGTTCCATAAGATTTAGTGATTGGTAACGATGGTAATTATCTACTCTTTGGCGATTCTCATGAACTTATTGTAAATATGAACCAAAAATCTGCAACTATAGGTATTCATTTTACACGATGATTGGTTGCATAAACATGCAGTGTAGATATGCAATAACAATGAGAGTTTGGAGTTAAAGCAATTTAGGTCATGTTGAAATGTCGGCGACAGTGGTTATTTGTGTATAGCAAGGGTTTCCAATAAACTGCAGCTTTCACTTTCGAAATCGTTGTCGATAATTATGTATCAGTCTAATTATACTACCTCGACAATACCCATGGCGTAAACCCATTTCCAGTGTAGATGAAAACAGTCTTCTCATCGTGAACTTAGATTTCAGACAATCGGTTTTAGAAATGCGATAAATGAAATGCATTTTACCTTTAAAATATAGCAGTATTTACCTTAATTCTTAAATGGGTATCGTGACTGCCTGAAAATGGCGACGTTGGAACGGTCTAAATAACGTCCTCTTAGGCCTAACTGGCATTCATAGACTGGTTCAGTACTTACCGTTTTACTTACCGCTTTATGTAGCTGTAGTCTTTGTGCCATAGTGTCCGATTAGACAAGCATAGATAAATGTGTATTGATACAGAACCTCCATTCTTATTGATTTCATATTGGACTTGTTTCTTATCAGCGGATTACGATTCTTGACTGCGGTTTCCAACGGTGTTCAGTGCATTGTTGTCTACCACAACAGCGCTAGAAGATATATAATAGGGTAGACTAGGACATAACATAATAGAACAGAAAATGACACAGCAGAACATAATAGAACAGAATAGAAGACAATCAAACAGATGACAACAAAATGAAAATAGACTTGGAATAGATTGGCTTGAAATGATTTTGACTGGATTGGGTCGTGCAAAGTCAGATCAGTAATCTATGCGTTGCTTTAGTTCGTTCGATTAGGGCAGAACAGGTCAGATCAGATCATATAGATCAGATTATATAGATCAGATTATATAGACCTATCAGATTTATTTAGACTAGGTTAGAGTAGGCCTAAACTTTTCCAAATCGGCGAGGTTTGGAATTCTGTGGTATCTGAAACTGCAACTTTTGATGGACTAATTCTTTTTGTGAACCCTGTGTAATCTGCAATTCATTCATTCATTCATTCAAACATTTAATATAGCGCACCTTCAAGAAACCTACTCAGAAGCGCTCCCAGCCCAGCCACGGCAATAGAGATTAGACTTGAGCAGCTTGTAAAAAGCAGATGTGTTACCCCTAGGGAGAAGGCGAATCTCTAATGGAAGACCATTCCAAATGGAGGGCCCAGCTATAGAGAAAGCCCGGCGTTGCCTAATTGTGGAGCGAGCCCGAGGGACTAAAAGTTCTCCCCCAGAAGAAGACCGAAGAGCACGCCGACCAACTGAATCAGAGACCGGGCGGCAGAGCTCACACAGATAGGCCGGGGCACAGCCTAAGAGACAGCGCCATACCAGCACAGCAACCCTATAGCAGATACGCTGCGGGACAGGGAGCCAATGCAGCACATCACGCATGTATGCAGAAATAGGGGCATATTTAGGGATGCGTCCAATAAGCCGATAGGCCCAACGCGTTTCTAACAGGCCCAACGCGTTTCTAACAGGGTTCTTAGTTAGGCCAACGGGAGTTCCGTTAACATTATTGTTTCCGTAGGTTTTTAAACCTACGAAATTTTATTGTATGGTACGATGTATATAACAAAGCATCTCAAATAATTCTTAAATCAAACCGTCCCTAATTATTGACTTTATAAAGACTAAGAGCTCAACTCATTAATCGGTAAAATGTTTTGTTTGCTCAATTGTGTAATGTAAATGGACAAACAAAATTATAACCCGTTGCTCTAATCTTATCCGCAGACTTCCATTCTGCTAAACAAATTCGTCTACCCTTCACGTGGGCTTGTTACGGACCTATTGTAGGCCTACAGTGTTTCTCGACTACGCGAAACCCTTCTAGGCGCCCGCTAATGTCGGGAAATAACCGTGCTATCGTGAGATCGTAGGTTGAGGAGGAATACCACTCTCAGTGCTAGGCAATGGGTTCAAAATTCTACTATAGAAAGAAAAGAAGCTTCTATTTCTCTATAGTAAGGAATGGGCTTTAGGCTGAGGCACTCACTACGTCTCCATAATTATGCCAGGATTAACCACGTTGTCCGGGTGGGTGCGACGGTTCTTTATAGATAGACGAAATCGTGGCTACTTTGACAAGCGTGTAAAGACGCTTCACGCCGGCCGGGACTCTGTTTGAGTCCGTCTGTCCTACAGACGTGCGCACCTACTCAGGAAACAGAAGGCGCACCCTGCCGATGAATTATTGTGTGACTGCGGTGGTCTTGATACGTAGATGACACATACATAATAGGCCTACATGTCCTTTGGAAATTGGTGTGAATTTAGCACAGCGGATGCTGAGTGTAGGACTACTTCATCGTCCAATTGCCGCTTAAAATGATATCGCAATCAACGATCACAATTCATTGGAGAAAACCTACTTCTCTGCATTTCTGCCTTACGTAGATCAATATGAGAATATCTGTCCATCTGGTTCCTGGGTGACATGAGTGGAGATAAGATGGCGCTGGAGAGTATTATAATTCGAATGATCCATAGAAGTACAGCTTACCGGGGGCGCCTCGAGGCGTACGCACTTACGCAAGTGCGTACAGCGCTGAACGGCTAAGAAATATAAAAAAATACGACTTAAAAGTGATATACTATTAAATTATAACATTATAATTAATAACTTAGGTAAACTAACTAACACCATCTAGTGAATTAGTAAGCTAAGTACGGTAACTTACTAAACATAGTAGTGCATGCACGTGCGTCAGTGACGTAATTATTTACAGCGGTTCATCAACTGCAAACCAAGCGACAGGATTCCTTCACCCAGTTATACGACATAGCTACAGATTTAGCATCAAGATTAGACGTTGACGTTCGGATGTCTAGAGTGCATGACTCGGGCAAGCAGCCTCAGCGTGCAAATGCACCATCACAAAGTGTAGGCCTAGATGAACACTTCAGAATTAATCTGCACAATCCTTTCTGGGATCATCTCGAACAGAAATTCAAACACGTTTGTTGAATGCTCATGATCGAATTCAAGCTTCACATCTACTACCTCAGAATGTCGGCTCCATGACAGATTCTCAATGGACAAAAATTCAAGAAACTTACGAACAGTTTATTTCACTACACAATTTTGAGTGGAAAGCCCGGGGGTGATAGATAGAGGAACATGAGGAGGAGGATGGAGGACAGGTTGCAGTGATGATGGCGGAATGGAGAATCTGTGGAATTCAGGGGGGAGATCATTCCAGAGGCGTGGTGCTGTGTTGGATATGGTACGGTTGGAGAACTTGAGATGAGTAGCGACTGGAGGTCGAGAAAGACCGAAACAGGATGATGATCGAATGGAGCGGGTTTCCTAGATGGTGAAGAGATCACGGAGTTATTCGGGTTGGGAATATTGTAGGGAGTTGGAATATTGTAGGGAGTTGTAGGTTAGTGATAGGACCTCGAAGTGAATTCGCTCTGGGATTTTTAGCCGATGGAGTGATTTGAGGATGGGAGTGATATGATGACGTTTGGGCGTTCTAGTGACAGCTCTGGCTAATGAGTTTTTAATACGGTGCAAACGCTTGATTTGGATGGATACAAGGTTGAGGAAGAGGGAATTGCAATAATCAAGCTTTGAATGAACAATGGAGGTTGCAATGGTGGCGGCAGTTTTAAGGTCAAGTATAGGCCGGATGCGTCGGAGATCACGACTGTGCATGAAGCAGGAACGCGAGAGGCTGGAGATGCGGTTAGAGAAGGAGAGATGTGGATCAAAAGTAATACCAAGATTGCGGACAGGGGAGTCAGAGGTGAAGGTAAGGGAAGACGAGTCAGTAAATAGGTGCATGGAAGGTCAGGGATTTTCTTGGTTTGGTCAGGAAGGCCTATGATGATTAATTCAGTTTTGGAAGGGTTAAGGCAGAGGAGATTGGATGACATCCACTGTGAGATAAGGTTAACCACTTTGAGTAATTGTGTGATGGAGGTGGAAAAAGAGCTTCCGGAAAAGGACGTGTAGGGTTTGGTGTCATCTGCGCGAAGATGGTGGTCAACAGAGGAGGATCTTATGAGATGGCTTAAAGGTGTGGTTATAAAGGATGAAGAGGAGTAGACCCAGGACAGAGCCTTGAGAGACACCACAGGAGAGGGGAGGGGTTGCGAGCAGTGGCTGTAGGCTTTAACAGAAAAGGATCGGGAAGACAAGTAGGACTGGAACCAGAGTACAGCAGCGCCAGAGACGCCAAACCAAGTAGATAGTCGTTTAAGAAGGAGGCATTAAATACACGCTAAATATACGTTACAATTGGTTCAACTGTCCGACCCACAAGGGATTTTTAAGAAATCTCCACTGGTGAGGATATTTTGAAAAAAGACATTTTTTGTGCCTAATTTTAAGTCTAAATGCACTGAATCAGAGAAGTTGAGAAAAATGACATATTATTTGTAGCTAATGCAGAAAGCGCCATAGTGACTCATTATTAATGAGGATTTCAACTTTAATCCACAAGGTCATAGTAAAGGTCATGTGACCACGTGCGCGTGGTCTCATGCACTGGCGGCGATCATGCTTGACAGGTTGGAGGACACGGGACACTTTTGGAACTGAGCTGATCAAAAAAGGGGTCAACAAAATTTTTCGCGCGAATAATTTATTCATCTTTTTCTGTTTGTTTTCTTCAAAATTTCGGAGTACGACTGTATACTGTGTCCCCCCACTGCTAAAGGTGGGGGTCTTGTCCCCCTCGATACCCCCGGGACCGCCGCCCATGGACTCTCATGCATGTTGTGCGTACACACAAAAAATCCTGGAGGCGCCCCTGCAGCTTACCATACGTGATAACTTTCTCAGCGACAAAGGACGTCCTTCATTAGACACTGATCAAACGAACAGCCATTGAGTCACTCGATAATCGTCAAACGTTATGTTCTATACCAGAGTTTTTCAAACTGTGGTCCGCGGACCCCTGGGAGTTCGCGAAGGATTTGGCGGGGTTCCGCGAGAGCGTTCTGAAAATAATGTGATGCTGAACACTGTATGGTTTTATCATTAGCAGCCTGTGTTTTCAAATTCATACGCTACTTCAAATTCATGTGCCTGTAACTGTATGATCCACAAGGATCCAATTGGGTTTTCGATCACACCAGTTTTTATTCTTTACGTACTAGGGCCTACAGTGACGTAAATAAGAGGCTTATGGTCACGTTACATTTCTAGCCTAATAACACGTGTGTTTTTATAAAATTTAATATAGGGCCTATAAGTTCTGCTAATCGACTGCCAATCATTTCTGCACCCAATGTAAGCGCGATGTATTTGAAGCCTTCATCAGAAGTAGGCCTACAACTAGATTCCATTTAAAAAAGTGTAAGATATTCACAAAACAAACTTTGAAGGTCTACAAGTGTGAAAATCAACACTGAATATGAGCCTGATTGTTTTTTCTATGGAAGAAACACCGACGCTCTAGCTAGGACTCTAGGCTAGTTGTTTTTACATTGTTGGGAGTGGCCTTCAGCCATCCCGCCATCCCGCCATTATCATCCTCACGTGCACTTACTAACCTTAGTTAACCTTTATTTTACCACTATGCTTTTTAGGTGGAATTTTCGGATGCCACTTAAATATGTGTTATATATTAATGGTATTTAAGCATAAATGAAAAGCTTTTATTCATATTTCAACTTTAAGGTCATTTTTGAGGATGTTCCAAAAATGGAACGTTGGGTCATTCCCACTAGCATTTCTTACAATGGCAGCGGAACATGACTAAACGACACAAAAGCTACTGAAAACCAATTTATTTTAAAGTATGAACACATTCAAAACAGTTCACAGTTCTTGAGACATTTGGCACATTATTCGGTAGTGTTTTCTTTCTGCATAAAATGCAACGACCCTGACTTGCAAGACGAATGTAATGCCGTCATAGCATAGGCATGACTGCACTGGAGCAGTGGGTCTCCGTAAACGACAACGCCATGAGCTTTTGACCAAGCCCTCCAAATAGGCCGTAGCTGTTGAGCTTCCGAGACACGATAGTGTAGTCGCTATGCAGCAACTACCACCATGTTGATGGCACTGCTGACAAAGTTCAACTACCACTTGATTCCCTTGATTCTTGGTCGATGCGCAGACAGAAGCCGATCCATTAGATCAACCCCTCCCATACTGCTGTACAGTTGTTTATCATGATTTACTGAGATACTAATTCTTTGTCCTTGCAACCCCAGATACTGACCACTTATTCCAAAGGATTTCCCCTATCAAAGTTACTGGGACATGTTACTACATTGTTGTCGGACACCTAGCAACACAAATTCTGCCATCACTAGTGTACTCAAAAGCACCTCTTTCTTCCTTTGCAAACATTTTCTTATCTGTCAGAAGTGCTGTTCCAGTTTGACCATCACGGACAGTACCTGTTGCCCTTATCCCCATATCTCAGCTTATCTATAGACAGAAGGTTGTAAGTACTTGTTACTAACTAGTAAAAAGATTTCACAGTATCGTAGGTGATTTAGTTTTCCCATAATAAGTTCGGCAAAATTCATGACAACGTGCTCACCAAGGGGATTTCTGCGGGTCAACTACTTCTGCCACAATAAATTGTTGCTTCATTTGGATAACCATCCGATGAACAAAACATCCAGATCTTATAGCCGAATCTGATTGGTGTTCCACTTGTGAACAACGTTGTCCCATGGTGTCCATAATAAGGCACCACGGACTGATCAATGCTAAGTTTTTCATGAAAAATTCCACACTGCATCAGGGATTTGTTTAGCTGATCATATATAGTGGAGCAAATTTTGCCACTCTAGAATCACCAAGAGATCTATTGTCAGCTAGATTACAGAAGATGAACCTTTCTTTGTTTCTCTAGCTTTGTAACTCTTGAACTATTACAGCTGTTGTTCAAATTTTTCTTCTTTTGATAAGAAGGACCATCACCTTCCATTTCAGAGGATGAAACTTTTTTGTGGAAATCCGACGGTTCCTTCTGGTGTGATCTCCTGTTCTCTTTGGATTTGATCGATTATCTTGGTGTGCCTCCAGTAGCGTTGTTGGTGTATCTTTTGGAAAACCATTCATATGGGATTATTTTCTTGCCTCTCGCTTTCTGTGTCTGTTCTCACATTTAAGATTTTGGTTTCTGTTGCCATGGCGGCTACTGGTTGCTAGTCATCGCTTCTGCCACAGAATACATCTAATTCACAACAAACACCCACAGGCTCTACTCATGCCAGATCATTTTCATCTATTTGCTGACATTCAATTTCGTTGCCATCAGCTGGTGGAAGGATGCAAATATCGGCCTCATCTTCGTAGCAACTATGTGCCGTCACCTTTTCCCACTTCTTGCTGATGTGTAGTCGCGTCGTTGTCTAAATTTCCAATTTAAATATTTCAATTTATAATAAAATCAATGTCAAAAATGAATGAATGAAAGAGAATGTGAAGAAATAATGATGCATGCAAAAATCAAACAATATCCAGTGGCAAACTAGTAACAAGGAAACACAATCAGTTTCAAAGCATGTTCCATTTTTGGAACGTTGGTGCATTCTCATTAGTATTACCATATACGGTAATACTAATGAGAATGCACCAACGTTCCAAAAATGGAACATGCTTAGAAACTGGATTTTATCTTCTAGAGTTTGGCCCAATATTAGGTAATTGCTATTGTCATAACTGATTATAGATATCAATTAAACAAATACAATATGTCTCACCTGTTAAATGATTACGCAAATATTTTTTTTAACTTTATAAATTTTTTGGCTAATAAATCTCAAAATTCGTCAAAATTACGCAACGCTAGCACAAAAATAATTTAAGTTAATCAGAAAACAGACGCTGTTTTATATTCTCCGTTCCTAGTTCTTTCATTTGCAGACCAAAGATAATAAATTTACAAAGGCAATATATATTTTTATAGCACTACAATTTATGTTCCAAAAATGGAACGTTGGTAAAATAAAGGTTAAGACGCACCTCGTTTGAAGCTAAAAGTAGGATGGTCTCGTTGGCTATATATAGCAGTGTTCTTGTGTCTACAGGGAGACCGGTTTTAGTTAAGTAAGGCGTAAGACGTGCACTGGTTGTGTCACGCATTGTAAGTACCCTTTTGTGGTCGTTTTCCGAGAGTGTACCCTACGTGGTCGCTACTCATGTTTAATTGCCGGTTCTCGAGTTGTATCTTCCTTTGTGGAGTTTGTGCAGGCGTCTTCTCGGAGAGTCTGTCTTTTGTCGTCTGCTTTGTCTTGTATGTGTGAGTATCGTTTCAATTATGTACATAGTGTAAATATACGTTTTATCAATATTGCGAAAGTCTTCGTTTTTCTTGTCATTTCTCGTATCATTCTAACTCACATTTCACCTCTAGACTAACAAGCTAACAACATAAACGCTATATTTTCTTCTAATTGTAACTCTGGACTGACTTGGGTTTTCTGAAAAACACACTTGCTCTATACTCTATAGCATTAAGTATTACAAGACATAGTTAGCTTTAAAAAATGTGAAAAATGGACTCTAGTGGTTCCTCCAGTGAAGGCTTCATTTGCAATATGCTGGTCTATTTTCGGATTGTGTACTCTGGACTTTACTTGTAGAATTTGAAATTTGTGGAATTCGCCTGGTTTTAACCTTTAGATGAACGATAATACAGAGATTTGCAAAGCATATCCCTATTTCGTTCACGTTCGCTGTTATATGCTAACTATATAATTTTGCTGTTCGTATAATTATGGATAACTTTCTGAAACGTAAGAAACAGTGCTAAGGCCTATCCAAACTAGCACCAATTACGGACAGTTTTTGCAAAGCAAAGCAAGCACATCCCTCTCGCTGACATAACTGGCTTTTGGCGAAACCGATGTTATTCATTTCTTTCAAAAATGACTGTGTTCCACAGTTATTGCAGGGAGTTACTAACAATTTATTAAGTGTTACTTTTTATATTATAATAGTCCTCAGCGTCATAAATAGGCCTAAGCAAGCGTGTATTGTGGAAATAGTCTATCTGCCTGTTATTTTTATCAAATTTTAAGAATAGAGGCCTAAATTTTGCTTTGTAACTACTGGGGTCCGCGAGCTATGCCTAGAAAAAATAGGGTCCCTGGTACAAAAAGTTTGAAAACCTCTGTTCTATACATACATTTCACTAAATCACAAACGTATGGACATATTAACCCTCAAGTGCCTAAGGTAGTTTTTGGTACACGAATGCCGACCCCTGTGTTTTCACTGTACTATCTGGGGAAGAGAAAGGAATACTGAAGCGGGATTTCGCTCGCTATAATCCAAATTAAATTTGCAATCGGTTGATTTATGGTATTTCACAATAACGCCACCTGCTGAATAATAATAATAATAATAATAATAATAATAATAATAATAATAATAATAATAATAATGATAATGATAATGATAATGATAATAATAATAATAATAATAACATTAATAATAATAATAATAATAATAATAATAATAATAATAATAATAATAATAATAATAATAATAATAACAATATTAATAATAATAATAATAATAATAATAATTAGCCTTGTCTCCAGCGATACTCGTCACCACTTACAATCCATATTAGCTCCTCATTTCCGCCCATTTTACTAAAACGCTAATATCTCCAAATATACGCATTATATTATTTTGAAATTTTGCGCCATTCCTTGTGTGAAACTAATCTACTATTATCCAGGATTTCTCAGAAAAATATCCGTTAACAGCAAATATAACTTTTTTATGTGAGGAGATTAGAAAATTAGGTCCTCACGAGTAGCGCGATTAATAACGACTTTTACTTTTATAGCCATTAACTCCTCTTCCTATACTTCAGAACACACTAGGGTGTGTTCTGAAGTAAGTTCGCCACTTACGCTAACGTAACGCTTAGGGCCTCACTACTGTCGACCTACTGGCGATTGTAATGCAACTATTATATTGTATGTCCGTCCATCTGTTTGTCTGTATGTGTGCTCGCCTGTTTATGCGCATGGCTGCCGTCTGTCGGCCTGTATGTCAGTATAGCTGTACGTCTGCATGTCTGTCAAACTGTATGTCTGTCCGCCGGTATATCTGTCCGTCTGGCCGTCTGCATGTGTGTCCGCCTGTCCGCCTGCGTGTCGATCCCACTGTATGTCTGTCCGGCTGTATGTCTTACCGTCTGTTCTGCTGAACGTCTATTCGTCTATTTGTTTGTACGTCTGTATGTCTGTTCGCTTGTATATCTGTGTGTCTGCATATCTGTTTGACTGCTCGTCTGTTCGTCTGTATGTCTGTCCGCCTGTATGTCCGTGCGTCTATATGTCTGTCCGCCTGTTCGTCTATATGTCTGTTTGTATATCTGTTTGTACGCCTTAATGTACGTATGTCTGTAGGTCTCTCGGTATCTTTGTCTGTCTCTCTGTCTTTATATATCCCCTCCGCATGCATGTCTATCCTGCTGTATGCCTGCTGTCCGTCTGTGCGTCTGAATGTCTGTCCTGCTGACCGTCTGCATATCTGTCCGTCTGCAATCTGTCTATATGTCTGTCTGCCCATGCGTGCGGCTGTACGTCTGTCCGTCTGCAAGTATTTCCTTCTGTAGGTCTGTCCGTCCATTGTTCAGTATGTTTGTATGTCTGTCTGTATGTATGGCTATGCGATTGTACATCTGTTGGTCTGTCCTTCTATTCGTCTATATGTCTGTCCTTCTGTCTGCCTGCATGTATGTCCGTCTGTATATCTGTTGGTCAGTCCGTCTATACGTCGGTAGGCCTATGTCTGTCCCTTTCTCTGTCTGTATGTCTGCCCATGTGTCCGCCTATGCGTCGCTGTTTGCCCGTCTGTATGTCTAGCCGTATGCATGTCTTTTTGCCTGTATGTTTGTCCGTTAGTCTGACCGTTTGTATGTCTGTCCCTCTCTTCCTCTGCATATCTGTCAGTCTGTTTGTCTGGCCGTCTGCATGTTTGTGCGTCTGTATGTCTATTCGTCTGTTTGACCGCGGGTCTGTTTTTCTGTATATCTGTCCGTCTGTTTGTCTCTCCATCTGTGTGTGTCTGTTGGTCCGTCCGCCTATTACATTCTTCCGCAACGGATGTCCCTCTAATCACATGGGTGTTAAACACTCCAATAATTAGCGTTGTTTGTTCATCGCGGACTTCATGCTATAGGAATAGCAAGAAATGACGTTTAAGTACCCACTGAAGTGTTGTCTCTAACGTGACTTGAAGACGATTGTTATTCCAAAGCTGAGTTAATAATTTTAAAATCACGAAATCACGAGTAGGGTTACACTGCGTGTAGTCTTTGTAGTGGTTTCGAACACGGATGACTTGAGCGAAGTTGTCATTAACTTTGAAATGGCAAGAAATAAAGAATAAGACTTTAAGACTGTGTGTCTGACTGTATATTTGTCCTTATTTGCGTCTGTAAGTCGGTGTGTGTGTTTGCCCGTCCGTATGTCTGAACGTCTGCATGTCTATCTGTCGTCTGTTCGTTTGTCTGTTCGTCTGTATTGCAGAAGGCGCTTATTATTCTGTCGTCTGTCGTCTGTTCGTTTGTAGGTCTTTATGTCTGTTCGTCTGTAGGTCTTTATGCCTGTTCGTCTGTAGGCCTATGTCAGACTGGCCGTGTGCCCGTCCGTCCGTATGTCTGTCCATCTGCCTGTCCTTGAGACTGATCATCCGTATGTCTGCCCGTCTGTATGTCTGTCCTTTTTGTCCGCCTATTACATTCCGCCGCAACAGAAGTCCCTCAAATCACATGGGGGTTAAACACTCCCGGAATTATAGCGTTGCTTGTTCATCGCGGACTTTACTGCATAGGAGTGCCAAGAATAACGATTAAAACCACATTTAAGTGTCGTCTCTAACGTGATTTGAAGGCGCTTATTATTACAAAGCTGAGTTAATAATTTTAAAATCACGAGTTCACGATTAGAGTTACAAAGCGTGTAGACCTAGTCGTGCATTCAAATACGGACGCTTTGATCGGAGTTGTTGATTGTAGGCCTACATGGCGGACTTCATTATTATTAGAATTGCAAAAAATAAAGATTAGGACTGTATCTTTGTCTGTATGCATGGCAAGAAATGTCTTTCTGTCTGTTTGTCCTTATCTCTGTCTGTAAATCTGTCCGTCTGTTTTTCTATTTGTCTGTTTGTCCGTCTTTGTCCGTCTTTCTCGCTCATACCGCCATCGCTAAGAAGTCCTAAGTGTCGACCCATCGTCGGCGTTATGATTACGAAACCTCACAGCGGTCGACGATTAATGTTAGATATGTGACTTAGCTTTTGTTAATAATATACATTCTCAAACTGACACTTTTTCTGTTAGTTTTGATGAAATGAAATGCTACTAATATTCCAGGTCAAATCCGGAAAAGGGGTCCAGGCTGGTACCACTTTATCATGTCATCTGACATGTAGTGAATTTGGTAAAACCACAATAAACCTGCTATCCGCTTTGTTTAAACTGAACAATTTCTGCTTTAACTGTTTAGGTTTTTGCGTTACTTTACTTACACATGAAGAAAATTGCTTAGTTTTCTGCAGTATTAAAAGATAAGTGGCACTCTAGGTGGCAAACATTTGCAAAGAATAATGATATATTATCTTCTGTAGATACTGATTTATATACTTGTAATTACATCGCACCCTGAAAGGTATAAAACAGCAAGCATAAAACCAAAAGTTACAAAGAAATTTTTTTAAGTATTGAATAGTTGCACATATGAAAAGGTGAGCCTGTGCGTTAAGTCCAACTACAAGATTTGAGCAGAAAATCCAGTGTTAGCAGCCGGTTGGTTCATTCTACAACTTCCTTCGTTCTTTTATCAGCACGTCGCATTTCATTGGCCTTATCATTTATAATTTTTGTTCGAATTGCCTGTTTGTGAATTGCTGGTGAGTTTCTTTGAATTTCTCAATGTCCACTTTTCCTAAAACAGTAAGCATAATAAAACAAATCAGTTGCTAAAATAAGAAATTGTTTTCTTAAAACTAAGGGATAACTAGGCATGATATACGACATAGCACATCAAATTTAAATAATGGTCCTCATCATATCACCGCCAGGGCAGAAATTTGATTGTTTCTGCCCCACCTGCGCCCCTTAGCCAACTCAGCCATAATGAGTACACTGTCGGTGGGAAGATGAGGCGGCGAGGAAGAGAACTGGCCACTCACCCTCATATGCCGAGGCTCAGAAAATGAAGTCGCTAACACTTCATACCTATGACTGCCTCACAGCTAGCTTAAGGAACTGATCTTCTTGTTCTCATTACAAATACGGTTTATTCCTAACTGGCAAATGTTCAGTAGATTCGGCATATTTTGCGGTTTCCTCAAAGATTTCTCCCGACGCTCCTTTATCACTGTCCTTGCTTGTCCAAATAAAGACCTTTCTTCATGTTTGAAGCAGATAATGAAGTCATCCACTCTTTGTACCTCTTCCCTTTGACCCTTACGCAGAAGCCTATCAAAACAAAGATGTTATATGTTTTATCTGTTTTACAAGTTTTTCTTGAAAATGTAATTGAATTGTATTACACAAGAAAGTGAAAAAATAATGCTAACTTTAATGATGAACCTTTGCAACGGCTGCCTAGCCAATGACAGCTTTTGATGGAAAAGTTAGCCCAAATCAATATATATATATATATATACATATATATATATATATATATATATATATATATATATATATATTGTATTGTATTGTATTGTATCTAGAAATTTATAAAGCGCCTCTCGCAGAATAACTAATGTATATATTAGGGTGTCTCGTAAAAATGAAAGTTTAAAATTTCAATCTCTCACCCCTTCAAGTTGTTAGGTTCATTGATAAAAAATTTATAAAAAAATTTGGTGGAGATCGGATAATATTTAGAGGTGGCCCTTTGATGTCAAAGTTTTAGCACTGTAGGCCTATTGGTTACAGCCATGGTATATAGTTCTCATTGTTAAAGGAAGGACAGGTTGCCTTATTAATTTGCCAATTTCAACCTATAAGCTTAGAGGCAGGGAAGCAGACTCTTATCTCCTGCTCAATTTGTAAACAAGTTGCATGCAGTAAATTTAAAAATTCAAGTTTAAAATGTTTCAAACAAATTTGTATCAAATGCGCTTTCGCGGCAAGTAAGCGCAAATTTACTGAATTACACCATCTGCATGATTTGCAGATTGGGGCTAAGCCAATGCTTATTTTGCAATGAATTGCCTTATTCATAGCATTGTCCTACATAAAGTCAACATGGTAAGTAAGTATATTCTATATTAACCAATTGCTAATTGCACTTTGGTATACAGACATCACAGTTAAAAGTATATATCCTAACAGTAAATGTTGTTATGTATCAGGTTATCGGCTGGGGGAATAATGCAGTCATGGGCACGGGGTCAGAGGTAGTAGTAGGTTTGGTTGGAGGTAGTTGGTGCAGGATGCGGTCGGTTTCCGTCAGAACAACCCCAAATAGGCGAGTGTATTAGTAAGCACATGGTATTATTGGTAATACTGGCATACATTATTATAATTTCACTGGAAAAGATGAATTGCCCCAGATGGTTCAAATGGAATATTGATTTTCAATAACTGGCCCATAATTAGCTCTAACTTTATTTTGACATTAAGGCATTATTGATCGTGTTGCGGTATTGTGCTTCAACGCTACAGCCGCAAATACTTGCCGTCATTCTAGTGCTTGCACGATTATAGAGCAGGGGCTCGGAAGAGTTTTGCTCTTCTTGGAATGTCGCCATCATGTAGCAGAGCTAGTGGTTTGGGTGGCATTCGAAGAGACAAATGGTGTATCTACTGGCCCCAATGGTCTTCTCTATAAACGATTTAAGGGGCACTAGAAGGATATCGATTGCAAGAATTGTCTACCACCTTCAAAAGTAGATTAAGTGCAAGCACTGGTCGCATCAACCCGAGATGATATTCTTAACTTTGGAAGTTAAACAACCACAAGCTGACTATCATGAATTGGAATTCCTGCATGAGGTGTTCTTTTCCAGGTACCAGGCGCTACGCATCGTGCAAGATGGATGGTCAAGGTTATAACATGCAATTAAGATATGGCTCTTTCATGACCAGTTCCAGATGACTGCTTTAGAGAAGAGTGCATTTGTGATCTGGCAACTTTTGCAGTTATCATCCACCTCTATGCCTGGATTACTGCCCCAATCGAAGTTGAAACACCTCTGAGCGACTCTCTACTCATGATTGAACTCTAAAAATACCCACATGAAGCCATTTCCAGCACAAGGAAAAAACTTGGATTTCGTCTATGGTACCTCTGAGGAGCTGTTCGGACTGGCTCTTTTTGATTCAAAAGTGTCTGTGGAGATGAAGAGATTGATATTAGCCACCAATGAAGACCCAGTCCCGACTAAAAGTGCACCGTGACCCTGGAGCAGTTCTGCATGATAAACATTAAACGACTCTTTTCCGTGCTTGGCCTTCCTCAGACTTTCCTTGCACTGGATCCGTCTGAATGGGATGAAGAGGAAACAAAATATTCCACAGGCTTTGCACATCATGGCAGTCGTCAATGACAGGAACGAGTGAGGCATGACCCTCATTCAGGAACGAATGAGAGTATGTTTCTGGACATTAGATATTAATTATAACATAAATATACACGTAGAAAGTAGAAATTCTGTTACATAAACAATACAAATTGATGAACTAGTACTACAACTAACAAATAATTATTAGGTAGCATTACATTTCCCATTGTACGAAGTATAATTAATTTTCAGAACTTTACAGCTCGAGGGCCACCCTTAAATATCATCCAATTTTAATGAAACTGTTTGTAGAATTTTATTTCTATGAACCTAACAACTTGGGAGGATGAGAAGGAGAAAAAAAAATTTTTGCACTATGCTACGAATATATATATATATATATATATATATATATATATATATATATATATATATATATATATATATATATATATAAGGGTGTCCCAAGACAAACAAGGGAAAAGAAATTTTTTGAAACTTATGACGCAGTACCTCTAAAAAGTTTCTTTATGGTCCCATGAGAACACCTGCAAAATTTTATGACATTTAAAAAATATTTAGGGGTCCACCAAGGCTCTTAGAATTGGGGTGGTTTGTCCTAAATTATGTGTGATGTCTCTGAGTTTGAAAATTGCCATAGGATCAGACTTTAATCCCATAATAACATGCTTAGTACCATTACAAAGCTCTTAAATGGTACAACGTCAACATAATTTAACCTTATTGTATATGTGAATAAAGTTTCAACTGCGAAGAAGATAGAAAACATACAAAATCGAGATTTCTTGGCTTCAGTTTGTATTTTGCAATAGTTTACATAAATCTCCCAATATATTATTCATGATGATTCTAGCTTCTCTAGTCAACGAAATAGGCTGCTCAACATCTTCAGCAGTGTTTTCTAAGTTACCATTCACCGTCAACAATGCATTTTCATAGTGAAGCTGCAAGAAAACCAAGGATGAATTTCAAGCCTGTAAATCTGTCGTGCACCGGGAGGCAAGCTGCTATCTATGACACCACTGCAGTAGACGTGGACAGAATGCCAGTCCTGATTTCTTCTCTAGTTGATAGAAGTACTGTTACTTCTGGGTGTGCCAAAGTTGGCCTCTGAGTCAGGACAGGCAACAGTGATAGCAGTTCTGGACCTTTTGAAGCCATGGCAGTGCGATTTGCTGTCAGCATGTACTTTGACACAACGGCCTCAAACACCGGCAAAGCTAATGGAGCTTACACTCTTCTAGAGACAGCCATCGGTCATAATCTGCTGTGGATGGCTTGTCGACATCAAATGTTTGAAGTCCTGTTGTCTAATGCATTCGTATTGTGCTTTGATAAAGTTTGTCCATCAACTGGGCCTGACATTCTGTTCTTCAACTGATTAAGGGATAAATGGTCCGACCTGTTTCACCATAAACCCAAGCCTTTTTGATGAAAACGAATCTGTTATCTAGTTGATGGCCTGTGAATTACAGGGCATCTAACGTTTCAACAGATTTGTAGTCAACATCTACATCCACTCGTGGTTCTCATGTCGAGTCCCTGCTGATGCTTGATGCTGCTGCTCTGTAGACACAGGACTGAAGATGATACAGCGTCATTCTTGGTACCTAAGCCAAGAGCTAGTGAACCCCTCTCTCTTCTCTCAGGATCTGTCTTCTGAAGAGAAAGCATAACTTATCTAGACCAATGAAAGATGATCAAGGATTGCATGTGGTTCGGTCTCTTCCCCGCACAACAACGGAATTATCTATTTCTCGAAGCTTCTTCCGAGCTACCGCCATCGATGGCAGTTTTCTCGATATTCCAGTTGCAGAGTTGCTCGAAAGCCAATCATATAAGATCGTTTGTGAGTTTGCTAATAACCTGGCATGTGTGAATAAGAGTGCTGAAAGTTGTTTTTGCTCTTATGCAGTATCTAACAGTATGTATACAGTATGTAACAGTATGTATACAGTTTAACAATAACGAAGAACAGTTCAACAAGTTGTTGAGGCTGTTGACATAGGCAAGACTTTTCTAAGTGCAATTATGACAATCATGTAGATATGTAGAATGTAAATTGTAGAAATTAAGAATTAAGCAGCTGAAGGTGTAATCAATGATGAAGAATAAGCAGATGAAGGTATGGAGGAGCTGATATTATGGCTTGTTGCAATATCAAAGATTTGTACTGATGATTACTTCTAGCTATTAGTGGTAATAACTGATATTGCAAAAGTCCAAAAATCTTAAGTTTTGTTTAATTTTTGTACTGGTTGATTGTAAAACCATACATATAATATCCAATAAAGTTACATACTTGTAGATTCTACTATTTAAGAGCTTTCCAATGGTATTTAACATTTTATCATGGGATCCAAGATTGATGTCTAAAAGCGTTTAGAAAATGGACACGTCGGGCGCAAATTATGCCAATGTGGGGTAAATTTGAGAGTCTTGGGGGACCCCTAAATATTTCTGAAATGTCATAAAATTTTAAAGGTATTATTACGGGACCATAAAGAAACTATTTAGAGGGACTGCATATAAAAAATCAGCAAAAAATATTTTTGGGACACCCTAATATATATATATATATATATATATATATATATATATATATATATATATATATATATATATATATATATATATATATATATATATATATATATATATATATATATATATATATATATATATATATATATATATATATATATATATATATATATATATATATATATATATATATATACACTGTGAACGGGAAAAAACCAGCCCTCAACAATAAATAGGGAAATAAACACCAAATATTGAAAATGTTATTGAGCCTAAAACTATTTTATTCCAAACAATAATCTCAAATAATAATGCGCTAAAGCAGTTAAAAATTGACGTGACCGTGACGTCATTTGTAATAAAACATCCGTTACGTAGGTCAACAAACAGGCACGGCTTGAGCGATCAAGGCAGTTGTTGATTCGCTATCCTGCAGAGCAGCGATACACTTCGTGGAACCTGGGGTTGAAATTAATGGTGCATACTACCGTGATGTTTTGTTGCTGCAGAAATTGCTACCAGATATCCGAGAGTTGTCCGAATATTATACGTTTCAGCAGGATGGTGCTCCGGCACACCGAGCTCGCGATACTGTTGAACTTCTTACAAACGAAACTCCAGATTTCATACCCCCTACACTTTGGCCTCCAAATAGCCCGGACCTTAATCCCGTGGACTACAAAATCTGGGGTGTGATGCAAGAAAATGTTTAAAAGACAAAGGTGCGCGATGTCGGAGAACTGCGTGAACGTATAACTCAGGCATGGGATGAATTTGATCAAGCTGTAATCGATTCAGCAATTAGTCAGTGATGAGTCTTTGTGCGTGTGTTGAGGCCAAAGGAGGACATTTTGAACACACATTATAACTAAAAAATAATAGTTATATGATTCATATCCTTTAAACTGAAGTTCCACCACGTTTTATTAAAATATGCAAATTATTACAAAAATTATCGTAGTAATAAGAGAGGGCTGGTTTTTTTCCGTTCACAGTGTATATAACATAAATATACACGTAGAAAGTAGAAATTCTGTTACATAAACAATACAAATTGATTAACTAGTACTAGTCCAAGCGTGAGCAGAGAAATGCGTGAGTAGAGAAATGCGTGAACTATGGTGGTAAAAACAGAAGATGAGACCGAGGGTCTGATGGCCCTGAGACGCCTCAGTTGAAAGAAGCAGGAGCGAGTCATGTTGGAGATATGCTCTGTGAATGTCAGAAGGAGTCAAGTGTGACACCCAAATCGCGATATATATATATATATATCGCGAAGAAGCAGGAGCGAGTCACGTTGGAGATATGCTCTGTGAATGTCAGAAAGGAGTCAAGTGTGACACCCAAGTCGCGATATATATATATATATATATATATATATATATATATATATATATATATATATATGACACCCAAGTCGCGATATATATATATATATATATCGCGACTGGGGTGTCACACTTGACTACTTTCTGACATTCACAGAGCATATCTCCAACATGACTCTCTCCTGCTTCTTTCAACTGAGGCGTCTCAGGGCCATCAGACCCTCGGTCTCATCTTCTGTTTTTACCACCATAGTTCACGCATTTCTCTGCTCACGCTTGGACTGCTGCGACGCGCTCCTCATGGGTCTCCCTAAGCAGCGTCTCTCCCCCTTCAATCTGTTCTACATGCTTCTGCAAGGCTCATTGCTCGACTCCCCCGGTTTGCCCATATCTCTACTTACATGCTTGATGTCCTTCACTGGCTCCCTATTGCTGCGCGCATCCGTTACATGATCCTCTTCCTTTTGTCTAAATCTCAGCAGCCTACTGCCCCGAAATATCTCTCGAACTATCTGTGAAAACCGCTGTCTGCATCTTCTTCTCGTTCATTGCGCTCTGTAAATCGGCTTGATCTTTTTAATCCCAGGGCTAAAACTGCCTTGGCCCAGAACCGGGCGTTTGCTGTAGTGGGTCCAAAAATCTGGAATGACCTTCCCCCTCTGCTCAGGGCCAAGCTAATGACTGGCTTCTCCTCATCGGTCTCGTGTTCCCTAAAGGCATTTCTGTTTCCCCGGGGCTTCTGTGCTGAGAGCGCCTCTGAATAGTTACTCTCCGAGAGGCGCTTTATAAATTTCTAGATACAATACAATACAATATGTACATTTTATTTCAAATGACTTTAGTAACTTTTCTCACTGCATTACTTAGTTGGAGATCTTATCAGGTACCTAGATTTTGCTTTTGTCAATTTCCATAGATTTAGCTTTTTTCTTACTATTTCTTCTTGTACATGAATGCGGTTTGCCATTCTTCTATAATTAACGATATACTACTACTACAAAAACTGTGACTCGCTGAATTCCCCACTAACAGATCAATGGCTAATCAAAAGATGCAGCTTCTAGCCGAAAACCCAATATTTAAGAAGTTGTTTAAAGCATAAATAAATATAAATTGCAGAAAATAAGTTGACTGTAGAGAACAACAGTCAAATGAAACACATTATTTTTTGCTTTTTTCGTAGTTACTTTCAAAGCTTGTGTAAAATATAAAACCAAAAAGTACACTCACGTGGTTTTTACTGCATCAGCAGTCTTGAGTAAAAGCCAGAAAAACTTTCTTTAAGACCAGCCTTTATAGCTTCTGTATTGTCACCTTCTGTTGTGTATGCATTATTAATGCTCGTTCCAGAATGTCCATATTGAGAACGTTTAACATGTCTGACACCTCTGTTATAGTCTGCTGCATATCTGCACAAAACAATTAATAAAAAAATTAACATCAATACTAGACTACTCCATCAATACTAGACTACTCCATCATCTTTATGCAGACGACGCTCAAGCGCTCGTTCATGGCATTCCCTCTGAAAAAAGCAATCCAAGACTCCTAAATCCGACCCAACAGCGATCTCATACCTTGACCACGTGCAATCATGTAAAATGAGATCAACTCAGAGAGTACATGCCGCAGGATAGTTACTCATTGATCAAATATGTTTTAGGTTCTTTTAAAATATAAACTTATTTTTTGCATTTCTGACTTCCAATGGTAATGAGTTCCAAATCAGTGGACCAGTTGACTTAAATGCTGAATTTTCTCAAGTTTGTTCGCGTTTTAATGGGTCGGTAGAGAGCAGCAGCTCTAGTGTAGTGTTTGTGCACTACTGAGTTTAAAGCAGTCTTGTTGTCAAAACCTTAAACCACAAGACCAAGACCTAGACTTTGAACCTCGAGACCAAGACCAAGACCAAGACTTTGAACCTCGAGACCAAGAGCAAGACTTTGAAATTCAAGACCAAGACCAAGCCTTTGAACCTCAAGACCAAGACCGAGACCAAGACCCACAAAATCACATTCAGCCCAAAAATTCCTATTTTCCTTACAAAAAAATTGTCAAGTCGGACTAATGGTTATTTTAATGAAAACGTGAGTCTTTATTTTATTCAAGCAAATTAACTTTAAAAGTCCTTCGATCAAAATGTTATTTCAAATGCCTTTTGTTTTCTATATAAATCATTTCACTCTGAATTTTCTGACCAGGATGTGACTTGTGGCCTTCATAAAAAAATTTGCCATGTGAAAAAATACGTTCTACAGGTGGTAAAGTCGATGGCACACACAGTAGCTTTTCAAGCACTGGATGAAAATGTACAAATCGTGAGCTTTTTGAAATCCTCCCATGGTTTATCAGACCGTCTAGCTTCAGATGAAGTCTCTGCAGGGCTTCCAGACACAGCATAACTTAGTTGCTGCTGCCGATGGGTTTTCCTGACCAACAAAACTTGCATCCGTCAGTAGGTATTTGTCATAGGCTATGATGCAAACGGGCTTGATACATTTTTTAATTCTTGAGTTTTGTTAAATGACTTTTCATACTGACAACCGTTCTTGGTCTTGGTCTTGCGAGACCAAGACCAAGACTTTGAACCTCAAGACCAAGACTAAGACCA
The DNA here is from genome assembly GCA_963556255.1 of Allolobophora icterica. Classification (NCBI taxonomy): domain Eukaryota; kingdom Metazoa; phylum Annelida; class Clitellata; order Crassiclitellata; family Lumbricidae; genus Allolobophora; species Allolobophora icterica. Next base: position 987,819 of record OY744610.1, on the reverse strand, counting down.
AGACTTTGAATCTCAAGAACAAGACCAAGACCAAGACTTTCGGTCTCAACACCAAGACCAAGACTTTTGAAAACGAACTCGAGTGCACTCGAGACCAAGACCTTGGTCCCGAGGACAACAAGTCTGGTGTAAAGTGAAATATCCTTCAAAAGATTCTGGTAGGAGATTATGACTATAAGAATAAATCATTTCAGCAATTTGGAAGGTCTTGATCTGTTTAAGATACAGAAGCTTAAGAGTTTTAAATTGAGGTTTTGAATGATCATATCGACCTGCTCCCTCAACGAATTGCTCTTTTCTGCAGTAAGGATAACTTGTGAAGATCAGATTCATAAGTTGAGGCCCATAGCAAGTTGCAATAGCCAAGATAGGGAAGGATTAAGGTGTTATAAAGACTCAGTCTGCTGTTTTTAGGAAGCATTTTTCTACTCTCGAAATTATTCCAATGTTTTTTGCAGTTTTTAGGGAAATGTAGTAAATATGGGTTTTCCAAGTAATGTGTTGGTCAATGAAGACACCTAGAAACTTAATCGAGTCTACTGTAGCGATTGGAAGACTTTTAATGGATAAATTCCCAGTTATTGGTCTAATTTTCCTATAAGATTTGAAGATTACGTTATTAGTTTTCCCTATGTTGAGTGTCAATTTATTTGCAACAAACCAGTCGTTGACTTTAATAAGCTCCATGTTAGCAGATTCCATAATGGTTGCCCAAGAAGTACCAGACTGGATAATATTAGTATCATCAGCAAAGAGTATGAACTAAACAGACGTAGATATCTTTGCAAGGTCATTTACATACAATAGGAAAAGAAGAGGCCCCAGGTTAGAACATTTGGGAACCCCGAGGTAATAATTTCTGGCAATGACAAAATCCCATTACAGCTTACTATTTGAGTACGTGATTCTAAGTAGCTCATAAACCAAGTAAGCAAGACCCCTAATTGCAAAGTTGGCAAGCTTATTTATTAGTATGGTATGATCGACAGAATCGAAAGCCTTGGCTACGTCAATTAACACCCCCACTGCATATTCATTGTTATCAAGTGCCCTTGAAATGTTGTCCTCCATGTGGAGGAGTGCCATAAAAGTAGAATGCTCCTTCTGGAATCCATGTTGGGAGGAGTGTAGAGTTTTGGTATTATTGATAAGACCTTTGATGCATTATTTTTTCCAAAAACTTAGCAAAGAATGGTAAGATAGATATTGGTCGATAATTTTCCTCTTGTGAAGTCAGTAATAGACCCATAGGTGAATAGAGTAGAAGCAGGTAGGTAGTCTTCATAAGTGGTATTAGCAGGAGGCATCCTCAAATCACTCCATTGGTTAAAAATCCCAGAGCGAATCCACTACAAATCCTATCACTTACCCACAACTCCCTACAATATTCCCAGCCCAAGTACCTTCGTGATCTCTTCACCATTCAGACAACCCGCTCCACCCGATCATCCTCAATTCTCAGTCTTTCTCGACCCCCAGTCACTACTCACCTCAAATTCTCCAACCGAGCCATTTCCATCACAGCACCACGCCTCTGGAATGATCTCCCCCTGAATTTCGCAGTTTCTTGGTGCCTCCATCATCATTGCAACCCGTCCTTCATCCTCATCCTCATGAACTCTATCTATCAGCCCCCGGGCTTTCCACTCAAAACTGAAGTCTCACCTTTTCAAATACTCCTACCCAGTGCTTTTTTCTGGAAAAAAAGGTTCCGGAACGGAACAATAGGTTCCGGAACGGAATAAATATGAGCGGGCTAAAATCCCGAGAAAAACGGGATTGGAGGTTGGGAGGGGTCTCAATAAACACTGAAAACAGTTCAAAACACTGAAATTCAATTAAAATAAATAAATTACTGTTTTTATCATTAAAATAAATAAATAAGTTTTTAGTACCTGAAAAAAGGTGCTGGAACGCCGTTCCGGCGCGTTCCGGCTGAAAAAAACACTGCTCCTACCCTGACTCATGTTATACTCCGCATTCCAATTCTTCTCGCCGTAAACGACACCCGCCTTGACAGCTACTCTGCCTCTCCTGATCTGGTACCCTTGAATTCGGACTTGGACCTCTTTTGGACTACTCTCTGGAAACCCCCTTTTGATTTGGTTTGGCCTCCTGGTATTTGGACTTGGACCTCTTTTGGACCACTCTCTGGAAACCCTCTGATCTGGTACCCTGGAAATCGGACTTGGATCTCTTTTAGACTACTCTCTGGAAACCCCTTTTTGATTTGGTTTGGCCTCCTGGAATTTGGACTTGGACCTCTTTTGGACCACTCTCTGGAAACCCTCTGATCTGGTACCCTGGAAATCGGACTTGGATCTCTTTTGGACTACTCTCTGGAAACCCCCTTTTCATTTGGTTTGGCCTCTTGGAATTTGGACTTGGGCCTCTTTTGGACCACTCTCTGGAAACCCCCTGATCTGGTACCCTGGAATTCGGACTTGGACCTCTTTTGGACTACTCTCTGGAAACCCCCCTTTTGATTTGGTTTGGCCTCCTGGAATTTGGACTTGGACCTCATTTGGACCACTCTCTGGAAACCCCCTGATCTGGTACTCTGGAAATCGGACTTGGACCTCTTTTGGATTACTCCCTGGAACCCCCTCTGATCTGACGTAGCGCTCGTGAATAGGCTGGTGCTCTGCGCTTGGCCTTCGAGTGGCGCTTTAGAAGTTTGGAGATTACGAATTACGAATTACGAGGCAGCTTCATTGCCAGGTCTCTCTGAATGTTAATAAAATATTTATTAAATTTGTCTGACATTACTTTGGGATCTTACATATATACATACATGCATGCATACATACATACATAAATATAGACATACATGTATGCATATATATACATACATGCATATATACATATATACATATACTTACATACATATATACAGACTGGGCCGTAAAAAAGTAACCCCCTACAGGTTTCTGGACCATCAAAGACAGTGGGTAGACTCAGTAAAAGTTATATAAAATTGGTTCTATTTGAAATATTTTGTTGAAATTTGGCTTTTATACGCACATGTGAATTACTGTTAAGCCAGTAAAACTTGATTTAAGAATCCTTACTTTTGGCCGAAATATTAGCAAAACCTATAGGGGTTACTATTTTTGGCCTACCCTGAACATATACAGTGATGGGCAATAGTTAACTAAAAAGTTGCTAACTTAGTTTAACTAAAAAATTTTAGTTAAGGAAGAAGTTTAACTAAAAAAAGGTTAGTTAAAAGCAGAGTTTAACTAAAAGAATTTTAGTTGCTAACTAAAAAGTTTAACTTAAAAAATCAGCAATTGCCAACTATTTTCCGCAATCAACATTGAACACTGTCAACAACTCAACGCGAAACTTATTGATTAACACTGCATGATTTTAGCTCTAACAGCCTGTGTTTTCAAATTCATACACTATTTACAGTATGCTTGTAACTAGAACAGCACACATTGCATAGTTGGAAGGTGAAATTGTCAGTGACGCTCTGTATTATCAGAGTTCACTTAACCTCTGTTATTGTGAAAATGTTTGTCATAAAAAGTTGAAAAAAGTTGGAAGAAGTTTGACTACTTTTTCCTAGTTTAGTTAACTAATTGCCAAAATTAGTTGTCCATTATTTAGTTAAACTATATTTTTTTGAGTTGGAAAATAGTTTTAGTTTAACTTAAAAAAATAGTTTAGTGCCCATCACTGAACATACATACATACACATACATACATACATACATACATATATACACACGTACATGCATACATGCATATATATATACATGCATACATACATATATATATACATACATACATACAAACTCACAATACATACATACATACATACATACATACATACATACATACATACATACATACACACATACATACATACATACATACTGTAATGAGTATATTCCTCTGAACACACAAATACACTTATTAGATGATTATTGACCAGATAGAATAGTTAAGTTAAGGTGTGTTGAATATAGTATTTGTTTGAGTGGAGGGGGAATTGTAATTGGTAGTTAATTAATTAAGAAAAACCAGCACAAATAACCAGCACTTTAGGATGTGAAAGACAACATAAGTTTAGTGGGGCAGTTTAGAGGTTTAAAGACGTTACCTACCAGTTGGCGAGACGTGATTGGTCGTTTCGTAATGTACTGGTCAGTTGGACGGTCGTCTGCTGGACATGCGCCGTGCGATGTTTGTTGAATTGAGTGGTGAGCAACTTGCGAACGTTTGTCGAATTGTGGCGATAGCCAAGCTAAGAAGATATAATCGAACGAAGTAGATCGATTATCTTATATCGAAAGTAAAGTCGGCGTTGGAACTAAACGAACGTTTTACGAAGTTAGTAGCGAATCATTACCGCGAACTTCCGAACAAGTTTGGTATAAATTGATTCGGACTGATAAGGCGAACAATCGCTGTTCGAGTTATTGTTATTTTGAGCGAACTTTGAAAGACTTTCCTATGAAAACGACAGAGCGTCGGCGATCTACGATACAATGGGATTCATCGAGTGAAACACTTACACGCTTCAACTACAAAGCAACGCCAACAGAGAAAGGAAATCGAAACTCTTATGAAACAATCTCCTCATCGAACTAAGAAGATGCATCCTCATCGCGGGAGGGTAACTTGTAAATCATAACAGTTAATTAGATAATAACTGTGCTGGTTTAGGTAGGATTAATTAGATCTTATTAATAGAACTTTACTGCTGGGTATTTAAACTCTGCGACTTAACATTCATACGAACTTTGACATTATTATATATATTTAAATATCAAGAACAGTCTTCCTTACTTGATTTTGCTATAGACAGAATGATTCATTAATATGTGATGGGGGCTCAGAGCTGTGAATTAACCAAAGTAACGGGGTGTATGATCAACGCCCGTCCCTAAGATAGAATAGCCAAATAAGGGACCGTAGTGTCGTTACACATACATACATACATGCATACATGCCGAACACGGGATTAAATGCAATCTACAGTCTCTGTATTTTTTAACCCTTTCATGGGCACTGGAAAGTATTCTTCCCACTAATTCGGGTTATATCGTGGGCCATGGGAAACGTGTTTCCCACTTTTAGCTGTGCGTATACAGATATGGTTATGCTCAGAGATGGCGTGTAATTCCTATGGCGCACACCTCTTAGTCACCGTGGGCGTGGTAACGGATCTAAATATAGATATCAATGGTAATCGTTGTTGTTGTTAGTTTCGTGGTACCGGCCCGCCATTCCGGGGGTCCGCTATTCCGAGGGTACGCTATTCCGGGGGTCCGCTATTCCGGGGATTCGCCAGAATATACATACCTACAACATACATACATACATACATACATACATACATACATACAAACGTACATACATACATACATACAAACATGCACGTACGTACATACATACAAACATACAAGCAGACGTACAAACACAAATACATGTACATACATATATAAAAACGTATATACATGCATGTCTGTACATTATTACATGTATGTACATACATGCATACATACATACACACGTAACTACATGCATACATAGATACATGTATGTACACATACATTTCGTACGTACATACACACATACATAGATATACACGTAAATGCATACATAGAGACATCCATACATACATCAACAAGTACATACATACATACATGCATACATACATACATACTCTCTTTGTGCTGTCGGCTCTAGGAGCCCTAGCGATCGTCATGCCACACAGTCTCCGTTGCCGTCTTGCTACTTCTCCCAGTAGCCCTTGAGTCGCGCTTTGGCCTGGGAGTCCCACTGGGAGTCCCTCCATCCGCGACCATCGGCGTGGTTTGGTGTGTGGCATGACGATTTTCTTGGCATGATTAACAGGGGTGGTTTGCCATTGCCTTCCCCTGGTTTTGCCTGCCGTGCCCGTTCGTTCCCCTTCCTAGGAAGGGTACCAACGGTCCGCACCACGAGAAGGTGGGCACGGAGGACTTTGGTTCACCAGCCCAGGTCGGATCCGAGTCTAAGCTCATCAGAGTCGTCGGTCAGGTCGCCTCCCTGCTTTACTCTGTAACAGAGTGACTGGTGAACCTTTGCGGACCAAACATACATACATATACGTACATACATACATAAATACACGTATATACATACATAAATGCATGTACATACATACTTGAATGTACAACATACATAAATACACATACATACAAACGTACATATATACATACATACATTCATGTATGTATGTATATATGCATGTATGTATCGTGTGTATGTATGTATGTATGTACGTTTGTATGTATGTATGTATGTATGTTTGTATATAAGTAAGTGCGTGTGTATCTATGTGTGTATGCATGCATGTATGTATGTATGTACGTGTGTATATATTTATGTATGTATGTACATGTCTATGTATGTATGTATGTACCTGTGTATGTATGCATATATATATTTATATATATATATATGCATGTATGTATGTATGTATGAATTTACGTGTGTATGTATGTATGTATGTATGTATGTATGTGCATTAGGTATGTATGTATGACATGTATGTACGTGTGTATGTAGGTATGTATGTATGCACATGTATGTATGTACGTGTGTATGTATGTACGCGTGTATGTATGTATGTATGTATGTATGTATGTATGTATGTATAGATGTAGGTATGTATGTGTGTATGTATGTATATATGCATGTATATGTGTATGTATGTATGTAAATTCCGGCGATCAGTGTAGCTAGAATTGCGCTGACCTTCGTGGGCGCTGGGAAGTATATTTCCCATCATTAAATTTTTTGCTAATTAATTTTCCTTCGGAATATGGAATTATAAAAGTTACTAGTCAAAAGGTCTTATTTTTGTATGATTTTAGCAATGAAAACCCGCTTTGCACTATGGATGTAAAAAATGTGCCCATGAAAGGGTTAAAGGGCTAAAACTGAGGCCAGTGTCATTGACCTCGGTGCCATGCAAGGTTATGGAACCATAATTGAGTTATGAAATGTTGAGATATAAAATGCTGAAGCATCTAGATACAAATGATGTTTTATCAGTAAACTGACATGGCTTCTCTAGAAACAGATGATGTCTGACTAACCTGCTACAAGCACTAGAAGAGTGGATACAAGCAATGGATGACGAGTTTGGGGTTGGTGCAATTTTCTTGGATTATCAAAAGGCATTTGATGCAGTGCCTCACCAAAGATTGCTAAGCAAACATAAAGGATATGGAATTTGTTTGATATTGCTGAAATGACCTTAAGTCTTCTTTACAAATCGTAAAATGCGAGTGGTCTTTAAATGGACATAAGACAGATTGGACAACAGTTCTCAGTTGAGTTCCAACAGGATCAGTTTTATAACCGTTGCTGTTTTTAATTTATGTGATCTTATTGCGACCTACAAAATTCTACATGAACTCAAGAACCTAAAGAAAAGATGAAAAACTTCTGCCAGAGGGCAGCAAATGGAAATAATTATGTGAGAACACAATTTGAGTCTGTGCCATAAGCGGGTGCTATGCTATTAGACATCAGAAATTCTTTTTTAGTCAAAGAATTGTGCATCACTGTAGGCCTCCCTGGTTACTTCCATAAAATAGTATCTGCACCAGCTTGAGCACTTTCAAACAGAAACTGGACAGTTGGATGAAACTATATAGGCACTAAAAGCTTATAATAGCTTACCTAACCTGTTAACTGTAACTGATTACAGTAACAAAATATACGAGCACCAGTGAACACAATTTTTGTACTCAATGTTAGATATAAAAATCATAATTCTACAACATGTTGGCAACACAAACTGCTTAGTACTCCTATCTGTATGCTACATTGCACAACTATTTAGTAATGGAAACAAAACAGACACAAACTAACCTATACTTGATGAGAAGGTAACTTGACGCAATGAGAACCTGAAATGATCCTACTGTGCTGGCAACCTGTAAGGAAACATACAAAGCAGGAATAGCATCACAAGGTAGCTAAAACAAGTAGACCTGACAGCATGTAGGCCAAAAAGCTAGCAAATAAAACGCTAAACAGCTGCTTGAGGATGAGAAAACAGTATATAACATTCGTCGATTACCGTGTTGACTTAACAATCCGAAACTACATCCTCGTCAAAAGTATTAAATTTTGTTTGAGAACCTATTGGGTGAACGATAATAATTTATTCTTTTGACTTGGTTGATGAATACAAAATATTTGACTACAAAATGGCCAAAATATATGGAATGTGACTATTTAAAATGCAGTATGACTGCACTGTTTACACAAACATCAGACAAAATTGCCTTTCTAACTTACAAAAGCATTACGAAAGACCCATGTAAAGAAGTTTTCTCATTTTACTATGTTCTCTCTATGTAATAGATATAAGCAGAAATGTAAATATAGCCAATTAGGCCTATAAACGCTAAACGGAAATGGAAACAACGGGGAATTCAAGAAAATTCAAGTTTTTTCAATACATTAGCTTGCTCGAGGCCTACCTGTAACCATATTTACTCGTGAATTTAAAGAAGTAGAAAATTGTAAAATTAAAAAATAATTGTCACTCACCAAGAACTGTCCTCTTTTCCGGTAGTGGAAATAAAACAATGCAACTTATAGCACCACAGCGAACAGCGAACATCACGTACACAAGATTTAACAGTTCTGCCTCTCTGCCTCTTTGAAAGCACCTTTTATACCGTATGTGCTCTCTACAGAGGTCTGCTTGGCCCAAAGCCTAGTGCCAACAGCTGCGATTACCTTCCTTAGTAGAACACAGGGGCCTGTTAAAAGGTCGCCATCATCACTAGACGTAACCTGAACTAAGAAAACGGACCTGGTCAGCCTTTCGTCCACTAAACGTTCTTACATCGGAGCGAACATCAAACGCATCCCATAATTAGCCCATCAGTGCCGCTGCTAGGGAAGCCACCACCCTTGATGCTACATAAGTAGTCAGACGGACACACATACACAGATGGACAGGTATACAAACAGACATACAGGTGAACAGTCATAAAGGCAGACAGATAAACACATCAACAGACGGACAGACATGCAGACAGACAGACAACCATACGAATGGAAAGACACACAGACGGAAGACTTACAGCCACACAGACATAAAGGCAGACAGATAAACACACCAACAGACGGACAGACTCCAGGTGGCCAGACACTCCAGGTTGACAGACTCCAGGTGGCCAGACAGACAGACAACCAACCATACGAACGGTCAGACAGACATACTAAAAGACGGACAAACGTACTTACGTACAGACATAAATTCAGAAAGACGGTCAGACAAATAGACGCACACATACAGACATACACCAAGTGATATACCTGGACTAGTTACAGGATGAGGGATTCGTCATTGTTTGTCGTTTTCATCACTGCGTCTGGTCCCCGTCATTAGGCGTAACCTAAGTGCAAGAGAACAGACTCAGGCGCCCATGACAGTTGTTATCTTCCCCTGGGGCTTCGTCAATCAGCTAAGAAGCTGGGTCCACTAACAGCGTCTGCATGCCTGTGCGATTGTATACCTGTTCGTCTGGGTTGTCTGTTAGTCTATCTGTTTGTTTGTTCAATATACGTCGTATGTCTGTTCGTCTGTATGACTGAATGTCTGTTCGCCTGTATATCTGTCTGTTCCTCCAGATGTCTCCCCATCTGTTCATCTGTGTGTCTTTATGCATGTCTGTCTGTAGGTCTCTCGGTATCTTTGTCTGTCTCTCTGTCTTTATCAAGGTGCGACCGTACGTACGGTACGTACGTTATTATTTTCAATAACGTACGTACGGTACGCGTACGTTATTATGCCGTACGTTACCGTACGTTTATATCTGTTCATGAAGAAAAGAAAATACATAACATTATGCTCAAGAACAGTCAATAATAGTTGGTGATTGATGGTCGTAAACAATTTTTACCATTAAATCAGTCATCTGTGGCTGTTCAATGATCTCTACTTTCAAACTTTTAAATTCCAAATTGTATAGGACCCCATAATGTGAAGAATATTAAGATTTACGGCACACTTTATAGGATGGTCAATGCCAGTGGTAATTTTATTGGTAATAGTAAATTTCGGTACCGTTCGTAAATAACTAGGCCTGCGTACGGGGAGACCAATACTGTAGAGCTAAACTGGTCATTTTTGACGTACGCGTACCGGTGACCGGTCAATTCGGCGCCGGTCAATTCGGCGCCGGTCACTTCGGCGCATCGTCAATTCGGCGCCGGTCAATTCGGCGCCTTTTGTTAACGCTTCTATTTCTACCGACATTTCGTCTACTATTACTTTCCTTGAACCCGCTTCTAGTTTAAGTTATATTTTAATCGTTGATCCCGCCTCTAGGTTAGTTTATATTTTATTTTCAATAAGATTTCAATCTTTCAACAAAAGGCGCCGAATTGACCGTCGCCGAATTGACCATGCGCCGAGTTGACCGGCGCCGAATTGACCGCGCCCAATTGACCGACGCCGAATTGACCGGCGCCAAATTGACCGGCGCCGAATTGACCGGCGCCGAATTGTCATAGCACAACGCGTACCTTATAAGGCTAAAGTTATATTGAGATTCTTTGTGAATGATCAGATAAATATGTGGCATTTTTAACGTAGGTCTCTTTGTCTCTTTGTGCCGTCGGCTCTAGGAGCCCTAGCGATCGTCATGCCACACAGTCTCCGTTGCCGTCTTGCTACTTCTCCCAGTAGCCCTTGAGTCGCGCTTTGGCCTGGGAGTCCCACCTCAGCGCTCCGGCCTGGGAGTCCCTCCATCCGCGACCATCGGCGTGGTTTGGTGTGTGGCATGACGATTTTCTTGGCATGATTAACAGGGGTGGTTTGCCATTGCCTTCCCCTGGTTTTGCCTGCCGTGCCCGTTCGTTCCCCCCCTAGGAAGAGTACTTCCTAGGAAGGGTACTAACGGTCCGCACCACGAGAAGGTGGGCACGGAGGACTTTGGTTCACCAGCCCAGGTCGGATCCGAGTCTACGCTCATCAGAGTCGTCGGTCAGGTCGCCTCCCTGCTTTACTCTGTACCAGAGTGACTGGTGAACCTTTGCGGAACGTAGGTAGGTGAGTTTTATCGGATTTTAGGAGAAAGAAGATTATTTTCTTGTCAAAGGTTACGAGGTTAGAAAAAGTATTGGAAATCGGTGTTATTATTTATTTAAAAAAATCATAAGTAAATAAATAAATAATTTATTTACGTACGATCTGTGACTGTAATATCATGCAATGTGGGCTATTTGTGTTGCAATTGTACTTCTCAATTTGTCAGATTACTTAGCTGTAAAATTTGAATTTAAGGTCCGAATTCTTCTGGGTGCCAGGCACCCACTGAGCTTTCTCTCTTGGTGCATTGGCACCCAAGGCCCCCAAGAAGTCGGCGCCCATGGTGGCAATCATGATGATGGTGGTTGTGTGGTGGCGCAGGAATAGAATCAGAAATAGAATCAGGATAGGATAGCTTGAAGAGTTCGGTTTTCAGTCGTGAATGTAAAGCAGCGGAGAAGAGTGCAAGCGGAGAAGAGGAGCAGGCAGACATAGAGACTGACAGACATACAGACAGACAGACAGACAGACAGACAGACAGACAGACAACCATACCGACGGTCAGATATATAGACTGAAAGAAGGACAGACAATACCGACGGCCAGATATATAGACTGAAAGGACAGACATACCGACGTACAAACAGACGGACAAACGTAATTACGTAGGCCTACATACTACCGAAAGACAGACAAACAGACACATACCATACAGACGTACACCAACTGACATACTGGGACCAGTTAAAAGAATGAGGAATTCGTCATTGTTTGTCGTTTTCATCACTGCGCCTGGTCCCTCGTCATTAGGCATAACCTGATGAGCCAAGAGAAGACTGGATTTCAACCCCGAGTGCGTGTGTTCCATAGAAGTCGGAGCGAGATATAATTGCTTAGACAGCAGGGACGGTTTCGGGGAAGGGTTGGTGGCATGTTAAAGTCAAGAATTTCGCTACCTCGCAGTTGTCATCTCCGCCCCCTGGAGCTTTCCGCCAAGCGGCTTCCACCAAGCAGCTGGAGTCCAGTATCACAGTCCGAACATCATTACCTTCAACTGTGATACAATAGATCGACCATTGTGCAGCCAAATAGCCAGATGGCTGATCAACCTCATCCTATTATCTACCCTCCCAATCCGGCCAGTTTGGCTGAACCCAACAATCCTGATAGCAGAAATTGCCTTAATAAAAGAAACATGGTTCTGTAAGAATGAACTTGACAGAGACATTTCCCTGAAGAATGTTCATTTATTAGTTATGACCGCCGACCGGTTAAAATGAAAACAGGTGTAATTTATGCAGTATTCCAACTGTGGCCTAACCAGTGATTTGTACAACCTCTTGAAAGCTGTGATAGTATCCACAGAGATAGTACTATCATCCAAACCATTCCACAAGTCTACAAATCTTGCACTTAAGAATTTCTGCCCTATTGTTCCTTTCAGTTTCTTATACCTATGTCCTCGAGTTTGGTGCTAATTCAGAGAACCTCTCCCACTGCGCTGCCTCTTTCTCTGTGATAAGCTTTCAGGCATCATTTAGGTCTCCCCTGTTCCTCCTTCTCTCTAATGCTGTTAGTCCACATATTTTCAATCTTTCTTCATAGCTCAAATCCTTGTAACCAAAATCATTTGGGTAGCTTTTCCTTGCACTTTCTATATTTGCTGAATGTCATGTTCCAGGTATGGATTCCACAACTGGATGCAGTATGTTAAATATGGCATAGCCAGTGATTTTTATTTATTTTTATTTATTCCAATTACATGCATTACATACATACATTCCTACATACATGCATGTATACATGTATATACATACACAAATAACATAGAATAGCATAACGTAAGTGTTTTAAGTGGTTCAGAGGATATAAAGTCTGTATTAGAACTAATACAAGTTAACCTGTAATTATTAATAGCCCATCTCACCTCGCTTCCTCTTGAAAGTTGTGACAGTGTTCACTGAGACAGTCCCATCATCCAGACCATTCCACAAGTCTACAACCCTTGCACTAAGAATTTCTGCCTTAGTGTTCATTTCAGCTTCTTAAAAATACCTTTGTCCTCCTCGCCCTGTTTGGTGCTAATTCAAAGAACATCTCCTACTGCACTGCCTCCTTTTCAGTGATAATCTTGTAGGCTTCAGTTAGGTCTCCTCTGCTCCTCCTTCTCTCCAGTGCTGTTCAGTTCACACCTTTTCAACCTTTCTTCATAGCTTATATTCTTATTACCCAAAATCATTTGGGTAGATTTTTTGGCACTTTCTATATTTCTTCAATGTCATGTTTCAGGTATGAATTCCACATCTGGATACAGTATTCCAAGTGTGGCCTAGCCAGGAATTTTTAGTTATTTTTATTATTCAAATTACGTGCATTACATACATTACATAGATACGGTCACATATGCAAGCATAAACACATACATTCATCCATATGGACCTGAATTAGAAGTCTTCTCCCCACCTCCTGAAAATATAAAAGCAATTAATAATGATAACATTGATCCTGACCAAAATTTTTACAGAACTAATCCATGGTCTAGCAGCTATATTTCCCTAGAAACTTTTCAAAGAACCCTACTGAATGGCCAAGATATGTACAAGACATTGACAGTACTCCATATAAACTGCAGAAGCATAATGTACAAAACAGCAGAGATACAAGATATAATAGATAAAACCCGCCCAGCAATTGTGGCACCAACTGAAACTTGGTTAGACGATAGTTTATCGGACTGCATCCAAATCACTGGGTATAAATTCATGGGCAAGGCGAGAAGGGGAGGAAGAGGTGGGGGAGTTGCATTCTTAATAGAGAACAACCTCAACTACTCAGTCATTAATGTAGACGATGCGGTATTGGACTGTGAATCATTTGAAGGCTTGTTTATTAAGATTAACCTAAAAACCTGTTCTCCTTTAGTTGGTGTTATTTACAGGCCGCCCGCGCAGAACATGGCAGCATTCCAGCTTGACTTTGATCAGCTGATTTCAAAAATTGAAAAGAAAACGAAAGAAATTATTCTCCTTGGAGATTTTAATATAGAACTATTGAGGGTCAATGACCATATTGACACCAACTCCTTTTACAATGGCCTAATCGCTAACCATTACCTCCCCGCTATCACCAAACCTACCAGGATCACGCAAACAACGAAAACCTTAATAGACAACATTTTTTGAACGAACTGGTCGAAATTAAAATCGGCTTCCATTATCATTTCGGACTTATCCGACCATCTTCCTATTGTGGCACAATTTTCTCTTGAAAAATATTACATAAAAGAGTTAGATTACGAAGATCGAAGATCCATTACACCTAAAGGTCTAGAAAAATTTTCAAATACCCTTGAAGGAACTGGATGGGACCAAGTTAGTAAATACTCGCGGTCAGGGATGGTTAACGAGGCCTATGAATCTTTTATCTCTGTATACAAAGAAGCATACACTAATGCTTTCCCCCTAAAATGTTCGACTAGTCCAAAAAAGCACAAATATACAAAAGCATGGATGACCTCTGGGTTACTGAAATCATGTACTAAAAAAATCTCCTTTATGCTAAATACTTAAAGAATCCAAATCCTGATAATAAAAAGAAATTTACGATATATAGAAACAAGTTTAAAGCAATCAGAATCCGGGCAGAAAAGAGTTATTATGCAACCGAGTTTCTTAATTGTCATAATGATCTCAGATCTACTTGGAAATTGATTCGAACCGCCCTGCAACTCGAACCGACTATAGAGTGTTTGCATAGTGACGTACCAGCCTCATTTGCATATGCCATATAAGGTAATCAACCATATTGGTTCAGTAACAAATGCTTGTTGACGTTGGATACGTAAGTGAACGGCGCTTATTATAAAGGGTGGAAATGGTTTTCTGTGTAATAGTTGGCTGCAGCAACTATTCGGAGAGGGATAAAGGGCCATTTTGTAGTTTCAAAAATATGTCAGCGTGAAGGCCCAGAAAAACGTGCCCGGAGCGAAGAACGCCGGCGACTTTGGCTAATTTGAGCTATAGCCAAAGGTGATCTAGCGGAAGCGAAACTGAAAGCTGAACGATCTGCTGGAAACATTTCGTGATAGGTACATACGGTACTCACAATGTACTAATGGTTTAACTGCTGTTTTGGCAGTACTCTCTGTTGTTAGCTCCTCGGTCTGGAATGGCCTTCCTCTGGCGCTCTACCTGCTCTCCAGGGTCCATTCTTACACGTCCTATTTCCATCTTAGGACTGCTCTCTTCAGGCGCGCTGGGATTGCGTCAGAGAAAAGTAGTTGCTTGAAGTGATACTATATAAATCTCCGTAATGAATGAATCAATTTTGATAAACTAGATTCTGTGTATCAACAGTAGTCTATTATCAACAGTATGTTTGCTGCCTGTAATCATTTACTGTAAAGTGCTTACTCGGGATCTTTGGAAATGAACGAGAATTTGGGAGAAGCGGCTAACCCGGGTTTATCTGTATGATGGCAGTTAAAACGACATTGGTGCGTATAAACTATGAACGAGACATTATGAGGAAATTATTATTTGAAAATAGGAATTAGGGTAGGTGAGAACAAAAGGAATTCAATGACACCTGAGAGGAAATAAAAGAACAACAGAGATGGACATAATAATGGTGGAAAGTGAGAGAAGGTGAGAACAATTAATAAAAAGAGAACCATGAACTGCCATCCTGTGGTTTGGGAAAAGGCAAGGTGAAAAATGATCTCGTTCCAGTGACACATAACTATCCACACGACTATCTTTCCTTTAGATATTGTAAATAAATAATTATTGTAAACATGTAATTGCTAAACTTCACAACAAACTGCAAAACATCATAAATGATTTTTATAGTAAATATTGAAGATATTTGTACACTTCTGTGTACCATTCAAAATGTTCAAAGGCATTGGACCCATTGTAATTGCCAGTGATTAAACTGATATGGGACAGGTGTAAGCCTTTCCTAAAAGCTCAGCCAAAACTAGTGTGAGAATTGTAGAAAAAATACGGGAGGGGGTTCTTTTTGACGAGTTTGATTCATGTAGAGTTGAATGTTTCATCCGTATTTTACAAACGGAGACAATTCAAAAATGCAAGAGAAAGCTTAAACTCCATAAAGTGACGACATTGCCAAATTTATTAGCATACAATTTGCATGGTCACAAATCTCACAATAAACCAGACGATTACTTTGTTAGTAACCCACAAAGTGAATTGTGAAAGAAAATGCTAAAATATATGCACAATATAAACAGTTGATATGAAAACTAGAAATACTAGTTAACACTTATCTTTACAACATACTGGGGGGTTGGAAACGACCCTCCTGGGTGTGGAATGAAGACTTAACTGTGGGGTTTCCTCAGAAAGACTAGGTGAGTTGAACTCCCCCAAACCCCCCGACAATTCTTACTCTGGGCAAAACACATGTGCAAACAAATTTTGGAGCTTGTTGCTTACATGTATCCAAAACTCAATATCACGGTTCACTCTGGTTACAAAAATGTAAGGAACTGCAGAAGGAAATTTGCAAAAAAACAAACTCGCAAAATTCAACTTCACAAATGTGCATCTGTGCCTGCACCTAATAACAGTACTGATGTTCCTTGTGAAGTTGAATCTCATGACCTTCAGTGAAACAGCTGTCACCGCTGAATACATATTCCATTACATCATGAGCAACACCCCACTCTGTTACAGCCAATTTAAAAGAGGATTCAATGGGGATAACAAATAGCTTGAAACAAAGACAGTGAAGGTTTTGATACATCTGTGCAACAGACATCTTTCAGTTTAAACGCTGTTGTCTTACCTGCTTGAAAAAGAAACCAGTTTTATTTCTGCTCTGACCACGTGTTTAATTTCAATCAACTCATTTTCAGAGATAGTTACATCGACAAGGTCTGAAGTTCAGCCAAAGTGAATGTCCTTCATTAAACAAATATGCCAGTGGTCTCGCATTAAGAGACATATCTGTGACATAACTGTCAGAATCTGGTGACACCAGTGACAGCACTGCAGGTTTATGACCACACTGACTTAATCTAAAGTAAAAGTCATTTATTTCTAATTCAGTAGGATAGGCCATTGCTGACGGCTTTGAAGAAGCTGGCGAGGCAGACGGCTTACATCTAGAAACTAAGGAAGATGATGACACGGTGCTGCATATGATACTGTAGTTGACAAGACCAGGCACAGTGAAAGAGATGAGGGTGTCAAAAGTCTTCTTCAGTTTCTTTGCCATCGAAGACAAGTCCATGTGAGCCAAAGGACGATAAGTCAAGTTGGTGACATGCGACGGAGCAGCCATTTACAGTAGACTGTGTACAGGAAGTTTGTAATTGTAATCTCCAATTTTCTAAAGCACCACTGTAAAGCTGAGCGCAAAGCACCAGCTTATGCATGAGCGCTGCGACGTATCAGAGATCAATACTCATTGGTGGTCAGAGTCCGATTGCCAGAGAGACCAGGGAGAGGCAGAGCAGCTGTTACGGCAGGTTTTGTTGAGGATGGGAAGGCTTGTAAGGCAGAGGATCAGATGGATTAGGATAGGAATTCTTGAAGAGGTAAGTCTTCAATTTGGAGTGGAAAGCCTGTGGAGTGATCAGTAGAGGAGCCCGAGGTAGATGACATTGAGTGAGTGGCGGTATTGGTGGAGGAACTGAGAAAATGCGGAATTTGCAAGTTCATTCCAGAGTTGAGATGCAGTGTGGGATATGGATCGGTCAGAGAACTTGAGGCGAGTACTGACTGAGGATGGGAGAGAGTAAGATAGGAGGATGAACGGGTAGACCGGGGTGGCTGGATGGTGAAGAGTCCATTAAGGTACTGAAAACAACATAAAACACACTTGCTAATTATAAACTGATGCAGTGAAAAATATAGAAAAATTATGTCACAGTATAATTAATGTCGCTACGATTCAGAAATAAAAATTTAAATGTTACTAAATTAACGCTAAGATCTGGGACTAACATAACAACACCAACATAAGCATAGTCATGTTTTTCGTCAGTTTTTGAAAGAGGATTCTACTGTATCTTTGTATACGAACTACACCATACTGTAATCCGGAAATTCAAAGCCATTACAACAAGTGCAGTCGGACTAGGAATCCAATCCCAAGTCCTTACCATCTGTTCTTCAGCAGGTAGTCGTAATCTCGAGATTTCTACAGCGCCCAAAAAAGCGAAGTCGCGGGAACCAGCTTATTCACAGGCGCTCAGTCAAATCATAATTAATAGGCGGGGTGAAATCGGTTCCAGATCGAGATCCAAAGGGGTCAATCAGGCAGACAGGCACACCACGGCCTTGGTCAGACGGCTAAGGTGGGTAGTGTTTAGGGTTGAAGCGGCGAGGGATGTCTAACTACATTACACTACATCTGAAAATTCAAAACAATAATTTCTTTACAATGCACGTGTTACTTAAAATTACCTTTTATTCATGAGACAACGCCTTCTACCATCAACGAAAGACTTCGCGTACTTTGACAACAACTTTTTGTTTATTCGACGACTGAACCAAAATGGCAAATCACAGTCCCGCACTTAAGGCCACGCCCATCTGCAAAAGCTCTATGGAGAAGATAAATGCAATAATGATTGATGGAATAAGAATAGAAGACCCTAGTACATTAGCCAATAAATGCAATGACTATTTTATAAACCTACCCAAGGATTTGGCCAAAACTGTACCCCCCGCCCCCACCTCCTACCGTGAATACTTACCGCCCTCCAACTCAAAGTCCATGGGACTCCTCACAACTTCGCCAGATGAGCTATTGAGAATAGGTCTTAATTTAAAACAGACGCACGCAAGAGGAATGGATGACATAGACCCGTATGTAGGCAGACGATACTTGCATTTAATTATCCACTCACTGAACTTATAAATAGTTCCCTGGCTAATGGGATTGTCCCGGAGGCACTTAACACCGCTAAAGTCGTGCCTATCTTTAAAAAGGGGAATAAAGAGAATATTTCAAATTATAGGCCCATATCGATTCTGCCTTTCTTCGCAAAGTTTATAGAAAAGATTATGCATGACAGACTAAGTTCCTTCATCCTTAAATCCAAAATTATACATGCATCTCAACACGGGTTTCAGGCGGGACACTCGACCTTTATGGCCCTCCTTGATATGGAAGAGCTAGTCTCAAAAGCCATTGATAACAACGAATATTCTGTTGGGGTATTCTTAGACCTCGCAAAGGCATTTGATACTGTAAATCATAATGTCCTACTAAATAAATTGAACCATTATGGGGTCAGGGGTATTCAACTAAGCTGGTTTAAAAGTTACCTAGAATTTCGTACACAATGTGTTGTATGTAATGGAGCCATCTATGAATTAGGAACTGTTACCTTTGGAGTGCCGCAAGGATCAAATTTAGGACCGCTCCTCTTTTTAATATATATAAACGACTTGGCTTCAGTGTCCTCGACCCTATATTTCATCCTGTTCGCGGATGATACTAACCTTGTTTACTCTAACTCCTCCCCTGAAGCACTTATGGAAACTGTCAACCAAGAGCTAATGAAAGTTAACAATTGGTTCACAGCAAATAAACTAACCGTAAACACAGATAAATCCAATTTCATTATCTTCAAATCGCACAGAAAGATTAAACCTGTAAATTGGTCATTGACCCTTAACGATCTTCCAATTGTACAAGTGGAATCCACAAAGTTCCTCGGAGTACTAATAGATCAGCACCTTACCTGGAAAACGCACATCAATTACATAACATCAAAAATAGCGACAAATATTGGCATTTTATCTAGAATTGCGTACCTACTCCCAAGAGATATAAAGAAAAGTCTCTACCATACCTTAATATACCCATACTTGACTTACTGTAACTTCATATGGACCTTAAATTATCCGTCTCGTCTACAAAAATTGGTAACCCTACAAAAAAAAGCCATTAGATTGATTGAGGGAGCAGCAACCAGCGTCAGTACACGACCTATATTTACTAGCCTGAAACTATTAAATATTACCCAAATTAGAACTTACCAAATAGCAGATTTATTCTACTGCTTTGAACATAACCTTTTACCTGACTCTTATGTAAATTATTTCTCGAAGGCATCAGTCTGGCACAGTCATAACACTAGAGGAGCACCATTATATAGACCAATTAAAGCCCGCACTAATCTTAGACCCTTTAGCGTTAAATCTATGGGACCGCAGATATGGAACACTATACCGCCCCATATCCAATCCGCACAGACCAGGCAACGGTTTAAAAGGCTAATGAAGGATTTCATCCTGGCTACAACTAACGATAATATCTGCCCGACCTGACCCCCGCCAGGAATTTACCCAGGGGATGGAGCCGGAGCCCAGCGCCTGTGAAGTTCACCTTACTTTTTGTAATTAAGATTAGTTAAGATTAGTTAAGGATTAAAACCTTACGAGCCCCTCTCAAATCAAACATTGTTAGTAAAAAATCGTTTATGTGACCCAAACATAAGTGGGCTATAATTTAGACGAACCACTAAAGAAACCTATCGCCTGAACCACTTGGGTATCCCCGCTTAGCGGGACTTTAGTCCCTTTGGGGGCACCCTTTGCCTCTCCTGACAATGTGATTAAGGTATAGCTAAGCAACAATGTTTTTTTCTTTCAGGGTGTTAAATTTACAGCCACAGCCTATCTGTGAGATTAATCGGTTATAATACATGTATAAAGAACTACACAAATATGTGATATGATCACTTGTCAGCGGATGCAATAAAGCTATTGTCAAGCTATTGTTGTCAAGCTATATTTACATATATATAATTATATAACATAACATAAGGGTTTTAAGTGGTTCAGAGGACATATAGTTTGTGTTTGAACTACTGCAAGTAAACCAGTAATGCTTAATGCTGTTAACAAGATAAGCATTACTGGTTAAATTGCAGTAGTTCTAATATCTCGCCTAGCTTGAAAGCTGTGATAGTGTCCACTGAGATAGTCCTATCATCCAAACCATTCCACAAGTCTACAACCTTTGCACTTAAGAATTTCTGCCCTATTGTTCCTTTCAGTTTCTTAAATAATTCATACCTATGTCTTTGAGTCGCCTTGTTTGGTGCTAATTCAAAGAACCTCTCCCACTGCACTGCCTCCTTTCATGTGATAATCTAGTAGGCTTCAATGAGGCTTCTACTCATCGTTCTCTCCAATTCTGTTAGTTTAAGCTTTTTCAACCTTTCCTCATAGTTAAATCCTTCAAACCCCAAATCATTTTGTAGCTCTTCTTTGGACTTTTTCTACTTGTTCAATGTCATGTTCAGGTATGGATTCCTCACCTGGATGCAGTAATCTAAGTGTGGCCTAGCCAGTGATTTGTACATCAGTATTGTATCTTTGCCTCCAATGACTGGTGTCCTTCATATCACACCTAAGGTTGAGTTAGCCTTATTTTGATGCTTCAGCACACTGAAATCTTGTGCAAGTGCAACTAGTTCTGACTGTGGATGTTACCAGTACTGTTATTAAGTAGCTTCGTTACCTCTGGCAAGTCCTTCACAGAATAAAGCCTATAGGCCATCAATAAGCTACGCCAATGTACGAATGAAATAACAGAATGTTAATGACATGATGCAAACATGTGAAGGAATTACTATACCCTGAAAGCCACATGTATTGAGTTCTGACTGGTCATCAGTGTCGTCTTCACGTATGTCTGTCTGTCTGTCTAGCGTCTCTGTGTTTGTGTGTCTGACCTTTTGTACTCATATCCGTCTTTCTGAGTGCACGTCTGTTTGCATGTCCGTCGCGACCTCTGTTTATCTGTCCGTCTATACGCCAGTCCGTCTGTATGACGGTTTGTCTGACCGTCTGTTTATCTGTTCGTCTGTATGTCTGCACGTCTCTCAGTCGACTCTGTTGACCCTCCGTCTCGGTGGCCGAGCGTCTGTACATCTGTACGTCTGCATGTATGTCCTTCTGTTTGTCTGTCTTTCTGTCTGTGTGTATGTCTGTCTGTCCGTATGTATGTCCGTTGGTCTGTATGTCTGTACATTCCTTTGTCGGGTGGACTTCACCACATAGGACTGGCAATAAATGAGGATTCAGTCTACATAGAAATGTCGTCTCGAACGTGATTTGAAGAAGGCGCTTATTATTCCAAAGCTGAGTTAATAATTTTAAAATCACGAAATCACGATTAGAGTTACACAGCGTGAAGACTTAGTAGTGGTTTCAAATACGGATGCTTTGATCGGAGTTGTTGATTGTACATCGCGGACTTCATTACCTTTGGAATTGCAAAAAATAGAGATTAGGACTGTAGGCTATGTTCGTCTGTCTGTCTGTCTCTGTAGCTTTTTGTCTGTACGTCTGTAGCCTATATTAACTCTCGAGTGCCCAAGCTATTTTGTGGTACACGAATGCCCAACCGGACCCCAATGTTTTCATTGTGATATATGGAGAACGGATTGGAATATTTTAACGGGGTTTGGCTTGTTTTAATCCAAATTCAATTTGCAATCGACTGATATATGGTATTTCACAATAGCGCCACCTAGTGAAACTTTATTTGAACTTTAATACTAGACCTTTGCTACCTCTCAGGTGCCCAAAACAGTTCTCTTCTCCTCCAGTGCTTCCCGTCAATCGGGCAACTCTGGCCAAGCAGCTGGGAGCCAAACATCAGCGTCCAAACCTCATTACAATCAACTATAACCTTATATGTGTTATTGTAATATTATATGGGCCTTCACATACCGCTCCCGTCTAACAATTCTGACAACCTTGCAGAAGCGAGTTGTGAGAAACCATTTGAAATGCGCCCTACAGACCCCTTAGGCAGCTTCTGACTAACAGGACTATGCCGTTCCCCCTTTGGCTCAAGGTAATTTGATATTAAGTGGCCTAACCGAATCTGTTGCTGTTGGTCCGTGGCTATTATAGGCCTAACCGAATCTGTTGCTGCTGGTCCGTGGCTAGTATTGGCCTAACCGAATCTGTTGCTGCTGGTCCGTGGCAAATATAGGCCTAACCGAATCTGTTGCTGCTGGTCCGTGGCAAATATAGGCATAACCGAATCTGTTGCTGTTGGTCCGTGGCTATTAGGCATATAGGCCTAACCGAATCTGTTGCTGCTGGTCCGGGTCTAATATAGGCCTAACCGAATCTGCTGCTGTTGGTCCGTGGCAAATATAGGCTTAACCGAACCTGTTGCTGCTTGTCCGTGGCTAATATAGGCCTAACCGAATCTGTTGCTGCTTGTCGGGTGGCTAATATAGGCTTAACCGAATCTGTTGCTGCTTGTCGGGTGGCTAATATAGGCTTAACCGAATCTGTTGCTGCTGGTCCGTGGCAAATATAGGCCTAACCGAATCTGTTGCTGCTGGTCCGTGGCTAATATAGGCCTAACCGAATCTGTTGCTGCTGGTCCGTGGCTAATATAGGCCTAACCGAATCTGTTGGTGCTTGTCCGTGGCAAATATAGGCCTAACCGAATCTGTTGCTGTTGGTCCGTGGCTATTATAGGCCTAACCGAATCTGTTGGTGCTTGTCCGTGGCTAATATAGGCTTAACCGAATCTGTTGCTGCTGGTCCGTGGCAAATAGAGTGGCCTAACCGAATCTGTTGCTGCTGGTCCGTGGCTAATATAGGCCTAACCGAATCTGTTGCTGTTGGTCCGTGGCTATTATAGGCCTAACCGAATCTGTTGCTGCTGGTCCGTGGCTAGTATTGGCCTAACCGAATCTGTTGCTGCTGGTCCGTGGCTAATATAGGCCTAACCGAATCTGTTGCTGTTGGTCCGTGGCTATTATAGGCCTAACCGAATCTGTTGCTGCTGGTCCGTGGCTAGTATTGGCCTAACCGAATCTGTTGCTGCTGGTCCGTGGCTAATATAGGCCTAACCGAATCTGTTGCTGTTGGTCCGTGGCTATTATAGGCCTAACCGAATCTGTTGCTGCTGGTCCGTGGCTAGTATTGGCCTAACCGAATCTGTTGCTGCTGGTCCGGGGCTAATATAGGCCTAACCGAATCAGTTGCTGCTGGTCCGTGGCTAATATAGGCCTAACCGAATCTGTTGCTGCTGGTCCGTGGCAAATATAGGCCTAACCGAATCTGTTGCTGTTGGTCCGTGGCTATTAGGCCTATAGGCAACGTTCCCTCTAAGCTGCGCGGCTGCGCGGCCGCGCAGCTCATTGGAAAATGCCGCGCAGCAGTTTCAAAATTCCGCGCACAAGTTTTGATAGCAAATATATAATTATGAGCTAAAGTTTTGTTTAACTTAAGGTAGGCCATTGAATTATTAACCTACTTACTTATCTTTGCGTCAAGGGAAGGCCAAGATCTGTGTGCGCCCGCAGAGGAGCACCCCAGCCACAACCGTTGGTTACAACCACGGATTTATGTTAATGGATCGGTGATCACACCTCGACATCCAGTGTCTGCCTGTTTCAATCTCTCATTAACTGGGACGTCCTGCGTTGACTCTTAACCAGCAGACCAGCTTGGTGGGTCAGCCTATTGAGAGGGATGCTGATAGCCCGAAGTTTTCTCCACTGAGTGGAAAGATCTTGCTGATAGTCTACTGAGATTTGAGAGGGATGCGGGTAGTCCAAAGTTTCTCCACTGAGTGGAAAGATCTTGCTGATAAACCTGATGCTGATGAGCTGTCTAGCCGCTATGCGGCTGCGCCGGCTAGCTAGCTTCCAACCGATGATGCCTTAATTACTATAATTAGGCCTGTGTGTCCATCAGATTATCCGTGTAGGATTCCACTTTGAAAGTTGCTACTGGTTTGATACAGCATAATATTTCTTTGTGACTAAAATTTGTAACCGATGTCGAAACGTAAAACGAATCAGACTATATTAGATTAGACAGTTTTTCAAGAAAAAGTGTAGTTCTAAATTTAAAACCGAATGGCTTAGTGAGCTGGTAGAGACAGAACTTCCAACGTCAGCAGAACACAGACGAAGGAAACTAGGCGATGTCTTCATTTATCGTGACAGCACGATGATGCCGTTTGTCAGTTGTGTCAGCAAGCTCGTGCTGTTAGCGATTTCAGTACCGGGAAACGCTGGGACGATTGGAAAATTGATTACTTGAAGCGCCACCTTACTCAGAAAATTCATTTGGATTCGGTGTCTAAACTAAAATGCCAAAAGTCCGGAAGCCTGCACAGACTACTAACTGAAAATCGAGAAAAAAGAAAAGAGTTTTCAAAGCGGAAGATTGCCGACATCAATGAGGTAAAAATTTTGATCGATAACGTATTGCTGGCCATCTCTATAAATGTATCGTTTTATCAGATTCATAATTTCTGAAAAAGCCCGGTTTAATGAAGACAATCGACGACGTAGTCCATTTTGCACTCAACGATGAACAATTTATCATGTTGGCTCGTCTACTGGATGTGTGTGCAACGTTCCAGGCTTCAAGAGCAGACTGTGAACGCGGTTTTATAGCCATCAAGACCAAATCTCGGAACCGTCTGGAGACTGACCACTTGGACATGATAACGTCTTTGATGAGGATAAAGTCTTATCAAGGTTCTGGATTGGAAGTCAATCTCGACAGCGTGTTTCAAATATGGTCATCGCAGAAGGATAGGCAGCAGAAACTTTAGCGTTTAGCATTATTTTGATGCTAGAATAAGAACTACATGTAGGCCTATAGTTTATTTTATGTTTGCATTCGTAATCGTAGCATATATTTTCACTGCAATAAAGTATGAAAACTATACGTAGGCTAATTAATAAGCCATACATGTCTTTAATAAAAAGACATTACACAGGGGTTTTACTAAGTAGTCAGTACTTACATTTACAACTTAGATTTGAAACCACAAATGTTTCTGAAAATGTGTTGCTCACGCGGAAATGAGGCTGCTCAAACACCCGCCAGTTCCGCGCACGCAAGAAAAAAATTAGAGGGAACGTTGCCTATAGGCCTAACCGTATCTGTTGCTGCTGGTCCGGGGCTAATATAGGCCTTACCGAATCTGTTGCTGTTGGCCCGAGGCAAATATAGGCTTAACCGAACCTGTTGCTGCTTGTCCGTGGCTAATATAGGCCTAACCGAATCTGTTGCTGCTTGTCGGATGGCTAATATAGGCTTAACCGAATCTGTTGCTACCGGTCCGTGGCAAATATAGGCCTAACCGAATCTGTTGCTGTTGGTCCGAGGCAAATATAGGCCTAACTGAACCTGTTGCTGTTGGTCCGGGGCATATATAGGCCTACCTGAATTTCTGGCTGTCGGTCCGGTGAATATATAGGCCTACCGAATCTCTGGCGTATATAAAGTCTAGTTAAGTAGGCCTATGTGTCTGTCATTGCGTGGTATACATAAGCTGATAATCGAGGTACATTTAGGCGTCCTTAGGCCCATTTGTACTAGGAGATTGGTGTATTCCTGTACGTTTAGTTGCTATTATTGCTTGAACATTTTAATTACTAATATAGAAGATACGTTAATATGCGGCTGAATAACATAGTCAACCGCGAGATGGCAGATCTGTTCACGGACGAAACGAAGCTGCCGCGGAACATAGGCCTACCGATCCTGAGGCTCGAATATAACGCAGGTTTCTGCGCGTATTCATGATCTGCTTTAAAGAAGGTTGGGTCTTTGCACATTAGCTTTGACTTCCTAGGTCTCCTCATGACTAATTCCCATCTGATAACCTGATGATCACTAGTACTAAAATGCTCCCTCACACGCACATTCTCTACCATATTTTAATCAGCAGTTATCACTAAGTCTCAATGGTGTTTCCTCTGGTTGACTCCATAACATGCTGTTGCATGAAGCTAGAATCAATAAAGTCCAAGAAAATCCTATCTTTTTCCTCTCGCCTTCCAATATTTCCAAATCAATATTGGGGTTGTCCATTAATAATGTCAACAAATTTTAGGCAGTTTTTGACCTCTCCCCTTGTCAACAACTGCCAGACATTCAAGGACCCCCTAATAAAATGTGGATAAAAGTATATTAACCAGCAAATAGAATTTTTGGTCACGATTGTTTTTTTTCATGGTAGTTACAAAAATCTTTCAACTAAGCCGACACCGGGAGGCGAACCACGGTCGTCGCACAATCACGCGCTCATGAGACATGCTCTCTAACCAGTGTTCCAAACTGGTCTTACGGTAAATCGTCTACTAAATTGGTTCAAGACTTTAAAATACTGGGTTAATCTTTACCTATTGTAAACATTAAAAGTTCAAAATAGACACCTCTGCTGCAATGTTGCAATTAAGTGTTTTATGCTACTACTGCCTAAAGTTAACACAAAAACGTTAGACGTTTTGTGTTAACTTTAATAGAGATCACACGATAGCTGCGTGTCCACCTAGCGACTTGCCCGTAGACCAACAGCGTTGAGGCTTATTAAACTAGAATCTGCGCGTGCGTGAAGATCGCTGGGTCAGAGGAAGCGAATAATAACAATCCAAGCACTAGTTTAAATTTCCTTCTCTCATTCCAGCAATCTGTGAAGTACACCGGAACATCTAGATAGGCAATGAACCAATATATCACTAGCGGGGTTTCCCGTAGGGCCTACATATGATAATTATTCTTAGTTTTCCAGATATTCGGCAATTTAAGGCGTGAGGATTTACTGGTGGAAAAGCAAAGGACACATAATAACAGATCTTTTTTCTAACATAAATATCTTATAGATGGAACGCTCAAATAAGAAATTGTTTTACAACCAAAGTTATTTTGGTGTGCTTTACCAAAACCAAAAATTACTTTTTCTTGAAATGTTTGGAGGAAAGAGAAATTTAACCTAAAATATAATCTCTTCACCGATGTGATTAGATAAAATAAATGAGTTTTTAAACATGATAGTTTGCCACTAAATGAGCATTTTAAAATAGAATAATAATAATAATAATAATTATTATTATTATTATTATTTGACATTTACAGCGCGCCTAAACAAAATAAAATATTGCACGAAAGCGCGTAACAATAGGCCCTACAGAAAGTCTAATTACAGTACATTTTAAAAAGATAAGTTTTAAGGTTAGTTTTGAAAGTCAATGGTGTTGAGGATTTGCGAATATTATAGTCTGGCAGTTTATTCCATTCAGCCGGGCTGGCTAGCGCAAATGCTCGGTTTCCAAATTTCCTGACGGAACGAGTGACAGCAAAATCACCTTGGGAGGATGATCGTAGTCCTTGTCTGGATTGAAGAGAAGACATGGTGTGACTAGTGAAGTAACGTATCAGGGAGATGAGTTTGTATATTCTCGATACATTAGGAGGCATAATTATGCGAGCTTGTATGGGGAGCCAATGAAGCTCGCCAAAGGCCGGGGTGACGTGATCAAAGGGAGTAAGGCTTTTTTTTACTAGCTTAGCAGAATAATGGAGATCAGAGGTAAGTGGTTGCAAGGTAGATGCCGGAAGGCCGTAGAGGATCGAGTTGCAGTAGTCAATTCTGGAGATGACTAGGGTCTGAACTAGGGTGCGGAGATATTTTTCATGAAGGCTTTTCCTGACTTGTCGTATACGTCTAAGCTGGAAAAAGCAGGATTTGGCTATGGATGAGATTTGATTTTTCAATGAGAGTGGACTGTCTAATAGAACACCGAGGTCCCGAACACATTCTGCAGGTTTGATGAAGCAGTCAGGGCTGAGCCTAAGGACAGAGTGAAGTAAGTCAAAGCTGGGATAGGATGACGGTTGAACCAGATGAGTTCAGTCTTAGAGGAATTTAGTTTGAGACGCATGGATGCACACTAGGGTGTCTCTTAAAAATGAAAGTTGAAAATTTCAATCTCTCACCCTTTCAAGTTGTTAGGTTCATGGAAAAAAATTTACAAAAAAATTTGGTGGAAATCGGACAATATTTAGAGGTGGCCCTTTGATGTCAAAGTTTAGCATGGTAGGCCTATTGGTTATAACTATGCTACATAGTTCGCATTGTTAAAAGAAGCACAGATTGCCTTATTAATTTGCCAATTTCAATCTATAGAAGCAGGGAAGCACCTTATTACTTCCTGTTCAATTTGTAAACAAGTTGCAGACAATAAATTAAAAAAAATTCAAATATTAAATGTTTCCAACAAATGTGTAATAGATGGGCTTTCGTGGCAAGTAAGCAGCAAATACTGAATTACACTATCTGCGTGATTTGTTTATTAAGGGCAAAGTTGTAGTTCATTTACATCAATTACCTTATTTGTAGCATTGTCCTACATAGATTCAACATGGTAAATAAGTAAGTAAGTATATTCTTTATTAACCAATTGGTAATCGCACTTTGATGTACAGACGTCTAATAAACACAGTTAAAAAGTATTTAACATCCTAACAGTATATGTTTTACGTATCAGGCTGTCGGCTGGGGGAATAATGCAGTCATGGGCATGGGGACAGAGGTAGTAGGTACATTTGGTTTGGAGGTAGGCCTAGTAGTTGGTGCAGGATGTGGCCCGAGTGTCTGTTTCCAGGTGCCAGACGCTATCCACTGTGCAAGATGGATGGCCAAGGTTATATGCAATTAAGATCTGGCTTTTCATGACAAGATCCAGATGACTTCTTTAGAGAAGAAAGGAATTCGTGATCTGGCAACTTTTGCAGTTATCATCCACCTCAAGACTTGGATTACTGCCCCAGTCGGAGGTGTTGAAGCACCTCTGAACGACTTCCGACTCATGATTGAACTCCTAAAATACCCAAATGAAGCCATTTCCAGTGCAACAAGGAAAAAACTTGGACTTCATCTATGGTACCTTTCTGAACAGCTAGTCGGATCACCCACCAAAGCTAGGCTTACCAAAAGTGCACCGGGGCCTTGGAGCAGTTCTGCACGATAAAAACAAAACCACTCTTTTCCATGCCTGGTTTTCTTCAGACTTTCCTTGCATTGGGCCCGTCTGAATGGGATGAAGAGGAAACATTCCAGGAGTCCTTGCTCGTCATCAACGGGTTGGCAGTCGTCAATGACAGGGCTGAGCAAGGCATGGCCCTCATTCAGGAAAACAATGAGAGTACTTTTATGGACAATAGTTATTAATTTTAACATAATTATACAGGTAGAAAGTGAACATTCTGTTAGATAAACAAAACAAATTGATTAGCACTGCAACTGACGATAAATTATTATGTAACATTATACCATTTCTCATTTATCATTAATTCTCTAAACTTTACAGCTCGAGGGCCACCTCTAAATAATATCCAATTTTAATGAAATTTTTTGTAGAATTTAATTTCTATGAACCGAACAACTTGGGAGGGTGAGAGGAAGAGAAATCAGAATTTTTTTACACTATGCTAAGAGACACCCTAATGCACACCAAGCTTGAATTTCAGTGAAACAGGCGAGACCTAGCATTGTCAATGTCCTTAGTGACAAGTTTAACCCTTCGTCGGGCGTGGGGTCAAAAATGACCCCAGAGCGCATTTTCAAACTATGGTTCGATATCAAAAACCGAAATGGCTGCCGTGAATTTTCACGAGAATTATTGCATTGGTTGTCTCTACGTATTCCAGTTGAGTTTGCATGCGAATTTTAGATGGACAAAAAATTAAACGACATTTATACACTTAAGGTCATGGGGTCATTTTTGACCCCATTACTGATTATTGATGTTTCTTTCTCATTTGACAGTCTAAAGTTGCACATTGCCCACAATTTTACTTCCTTATTTATTGTTACTCTTTACACAACGCTCAAGGTGCAATGATTCAAGGGCAGAGGCGCAACTTTGGTCTAAAAAGTGGGGGGTACCAGTTTTTTGCATATACGAAGCAAGGCCGAGATTGCAATCTCTGGGAAGGTACAATAATAAGATATTGACTGATGTTCAAAAAGTGGGGTGTACGGTACCCCCAGTCCAAACAGTGGGTAGGGTACGGGTACCCCTCGTACCCCAGAAATTACGCCTATGATCCAGGGCCATGCGTGACAATTGGCGAAAGGCTCGCTCCATATTGAGGTCGGTGCAAAATCCGTACAAAATTCGTCAAAGCCAGCAAAATACGGCATAAAGTTATGGATGTGCTGCGATGCTGAAACGAAGTACGTGTACAATGCCAGCATATAGGCTATTGCAGCAAAGAGAGCCCTGATGCAGCTTCAACCAAAGATCTGTGAGGAAACATTGAACGTCAGCTCATATACCTTCTTGAATGTGGAGGTCGCAACATTACCACTGATAACTGTTGCACCTCGCTGGCCCTAGCTACAGATGTTCTGAAGATAAAGAAATCTACTTTGGTTGGTACTATTCGTACTAATCGAGTAGATTTGCCTAAAAAATTTGTTTCTCCCTGAGGACGCGAGATTGTACTCATCCTTTGTCGGGTTCAATGAGACCGGCGACTTGTCATAGATTTCTTACAACTGGTCATCGTCTTGTTGACTATGGACATCTCCAATGGAACTTTTATCAAAACACCAAGGAAGCTTCCAGAGGTTATCAACTTCAACAACAAGACCAAAGTAGTTGATTAGGCTGACCAGATGATTCAGCACGAAGTTCTCAACCAGCCTTCGGCAGGCAGTGCCGTTCTGCAACCTGCTGGATATTCCGGCACTTCAGGCTTACGTCCTTCATGAGAAATTGAAGGTGGACAAAGTTCCAGTGAGACAGCGTCATCAAGAAGCTGGGGAAAAGATCTTTGCCAAGAGCTACAGGAACAGCGATGCAGCTCAGCATGGGCTGATTAGAGGATGACTGTTGGACGACACTCTGGAACCTCCAACGAGGTCGCTGCCAAGTTCGTCCCAGACAGACAAAAAAGCCACGGCTGTGTGCAAGGCATGTCATAAGAATGTGTGCCCTGTCCACTGTCAAATCTTCTGTCAGACATGTCTCTCTGCTGATTGATGAAATACTTTCCTAAGCTCCTAGCAGTCTCCTATGTTCTTTCTAGCGTCATTTCATTGTACTGAGGGCACAAACCTATACATTAAGGTAAGAACAGTATAACAAGTCTATGTTTGTATGTGGCGTCATGACATCATGACGTGACGTCATGTCATGACACCACGTCAGGACGTCATGTCATGACGTCATGTCATGAGAAAGCGTCATTATATTGTATTGAGGGTGCTGAACATTAGGGTAGGAACAGCATTACAAGCCTATGTTTGTTTGTGGCGTCATGACATCATGACGTGACGTCATGTCATGACACCACGTCATGACAACACGTCATGACGTCACGTCATGACGTGTTGTCATGAGGAAGCGTCATTATATTTTATTGAGGGCGCTAAACATTAGGGTAAGAACAGTATTACAAGCCTTTTGTTGCATGTGGCGTCATGACATCATGACGTAACGTCATGCCATGACGTCATTTTATGACGTCTCGTCATGAGGAAGTACAACAAATAATGACATTTCAGTGAATAATAATAATAATGACCTTCCCGTGCAATGTAAGTGCTTACTTTATTCGAATTACATGATAACTACTGTGGGGTCAAAATTGACCCCACGCCCTTAGTTGTATAGTTGTTTTTCCGCCCGACGAAGGGTTAATATATAGCTGTGTGTCATCTGCATAGAGGTGTATGAGTATACCATGATTGAAGGCAATGTGAGTAATGTTTGAGGTGTAAAGGATAAATAAGAGAGGACCAAGGATTGAGCCTTGAGGAACACCAAAAAGGATGTTGAAGCACTTTGATGTATTTGTACCAAGGCGAACTTATCCAAACGAAATGAAAGAAGGCGGACAACTGACTGATGAACGCATGGAAACTCAGAGAAAATTCATCATTGCTATATTTAGGTAATTTATTTAATTCTAATGTGCTATGAAGCAAGTACAATTTGTAGCCTATAGCAAATTGCTTCCCAAACACTGGGTATTCCGAAATCATATTTTATAACATTTATGCCAAATGCTATGCCAAATGTTAGTTAAAATTCAGACTTAGTCAATTGTTCCTATTGTGACTACAATATACACTAGATTTCCCTAACACCTAAACAATCGTAGTTGTATATAATGCATCAAGAAAACAGGAATCGTAGCTTGAAATTAATGAGGTGGTTAAATTGATTTTGGGCCAACTTGATAAACTTATATTTATAAGCTTAATTTATACTTTAGCGCTCCTGGTAACTGTTATAGAGGTAAACACCTTTAAGTCAACACGGCTCTAACTTTCTAATAATATGTGTGCAAAACATTTGTCTACACTTTCTGGCGCTAAGAACTTGCTCAATATTCCGACACACTGGTCGTCTCAGAGGTGGACAGAACTCGCATAGTACCCGTTGCAAGGCGATTGATCAACCTCTTAACAATAGTGTTAGAATACATCACAGAAAACAAATATGCCATTTGTTAAATCAAAGAAAAGGAAAGCTATCACGATGTGAAATTCGTTTGAACGGACGGTTGTGTAAGTGAGTAAGTAATTAGGTTATTCGCCACCAAATAAAACAAATACAATGATAACACTTATACTAATACAGTGGCAGCATGCCGGAGAAGTCTCGTAGGACTCATCTCGCCGGTTGCCCTAATAATACAAATCAAATCATATGCTCATTATAACATAAAACACCCGACAAGTACATACAACACTTACTTAAGTATCACATTACACAAGTATTATAGGCCTACAATTACTTGTTAAAATGTAACACTCACCAAACCTGTAAGTAAATCCGCCAAGTAAAATACGGCAGCAGATGACTAATAATTTAGTTATGCAACACTTTGGCAACTTCTATATGAATAAAGACTTCAAAACTTAACTAAGCAAACCTCACTGGTTTCGTCCTGTTAATTCGCCACACTTGACTCTGTTTACTATGTGTGGAAAATTTTTCAACCGTAATAATCTAATTGTTGTTTGTTCATTTCACTATAGTTCCAACATTTGTATATAATATTTAAAATATATACATTGCCAGTAATTTTCCTTAACCCATTCATGACCATGTTGCAAAATTTTAAGTCGCAAGAAAAATAGGCCTACATATATTTTTGGCATTGTACCTGTTGAATGTTGTATAAATTTGTAAACACATGATGTTATTGGTCAACAGGAAGGTGAAATTCGCTTGTCTTATAAATTTCTGGATGATTTTCGACGGGCAAATAATTTTTTAATTGTAAAGTTTAGCAGTTCGGAAGAAACGAAACTTCAAAAATTCTTTTTTTTATCCTGTACAGGTAAGAGTATTTTATGTCTGTGTTATAGTTGCTTTTGTTGTATCAAATTGCAGTTTTGTTCCCTTGGCGCCAAAAATTGGCCTATTATGCACAAATCCCAATGTTCCAATAGTGGAACATGGCTACATGGCAGTCCAATTCTCAGTAATTTAACACTTCATACGCTTCTGTGGTTCAGTGCGCCTGGTACAGTATTATCGTGTCCTAAGTCAAGCACAATGTAATGCTTCCTCAATGCTTGTATCATTTGTTGCATTCAAGTATGCAACACATTATATACTAGCCTAAGCAGAAAAAGTCAATTTGTTCAACACTCGTTATTATGCCTTTGTTTCAATTTGTTCAACACTCGCTGTTATATCTTTGTTTCGGCCACAATGAATGTACGGAGCTTTTGTGGGAAGAAAAAACTGTAACTGCCCCAACACTAAATGAATTACTTGACAACATTACAAACCGCAGTTTCAGTTCTGCAGATGCCTTCATGATGTCACCTGCCGATGAATCTGATGGTGACTCTGACAAATCCGACGCAGAAAAAGACAGCGACTACAAAGCAGATCATATATCGAGGAAGATTTTGATTGCACCAGCCGAAGCTACAATAGATGCAGAAGATAGTGGGGACAGTGGTGGTGTTGGAGAGGAAGAGGACAGTATAGCTGTTCTAGAAGGCAGCAATAAAGGCATGCTGCAGCAAAGAAGAGAAAAATTTTCAATACTGTGAAAAGTGGAAGAAAAGTGATTGAAGTCCCGTAATGGGATTGTTAGTGGTTTGAGCACCGTTTCTAAAAAGTGTGATCACACCAAAAATACCCAGGCTACAGAACTGTTTGAAGCGTTCTGGACCATTGAATTCTCTGAGTACACCAAGAACCAGTCTGAACTGTGTGCCAGACAGTGTAATGCTACCAGTATGTTTTGAAGTAAGAGTGGAGGAACTGAAGCTGTTCTTCACAGTGTTGATGATATCAGGTTATAGTTCACTACCTCGAAGAGACTTGTACTTGGAGTTTAGATGCTGACGTAAGAAATGAAACTGTTGCCCAGGACATGCCAAGAAACAGATTCATAGCTATACTCAAGAATCTTCATTTTCCTGACAACACCAACTCAGCATCTGACGACAAGTTTGCCAAGATTAGACCACTCATCGCCCATTTGACTGCTTCCGGCTTATGTAGAGCATGTCGCTGGAGACGAGAAAATGATTCCTTTCTACAGTCATCATGGATGCAAACAAAGAATTCAAGGTAAACAGCATGTACAATTCGTTCATGGGTGGCACAGACCAGATGGACAGAAATGTGGCGGAGTATCGTGTGAAGCAACGCAACAATAAATGGTGGTGGCAGATGTTCACACACTTGATATTTGCATCCATGTCCAACGCCTGGATACTGCACCAAAGACAGATAAGAAATGAAAGGGCTAGAGCGGCTGAGCCAGCTGACAGCAATTTTAACGACGAAGAACTATCTAAACTGGATTTTCTTGGGCTTCATTCGCAACATTGAGGCTACCTATTTATTGTTGTTCAGTGAGCCACAGAATCGGGGCAGACTATCCTCAACTGCAAATAGCAGGGGCGTTCTTGTGAGAAACATTCCATGCAGTTTCAGACTCAAAAGCCGTGTCAAGCACTACCCAGACAATGTGAAACAGGGTAGATATCGACATCGGGTCTGTAAGAACATTACATTCGGCTGTGGTGTCTGTCGCGTTAAACTGCACCAAGTGAGCTGCTACAAAAGACTACCATAAACAGGTCTCAGAGTGACTGCTTACCTACAAATTTGCAGTAGAGCTAATAAAGTACAGGCATGGACAAGAACAAGCAGTCACTGTGGCACTTCTCTGGTGAAGTATCAAACATTATGGATATTCCAATATTGGAACAATGCCATGTTCCAATAATGGAACGAAATTTCTATGAGCAATACAAAAAGAAGTTAATAAAATTAACACAAATATGAGTTAATTCCTTTTATTAGTTAATATGACGTTGGAAAATATCAAAATTTTTAGCAAAATAAAATTTGACCACGAATGGGTTCAATATATGTTGTTGGTTCAGGATGCTTTCACCTCCGGACGATTCACCTCTAGGGGTATTCACCTCCGGACGTTTCACCTCCGGACGTTTCACCTCCGGACGTTTCACCTCCGGACGATTCACCTCTAGGGGCTTTCACCTCTAGGGGCTTTCACCTCTTGGGGCTTTCACCTCCAAATGTAAAATGAGACCTTTTGAAGAGATTTATTTACGCAAGTTATTTACGCTGAAAACATACGAACTATGAAACTAATTATCACTAAGCAATGCAGTAGATTTCTTAGTGTCAACATGCAAACTATGCAACTAATGAAGCAGATTTCGAACACAAGAAATGAATTGAGATAAGAAGTCTCGGAAAGCTTCTAGAATCTAGCTAAGTAGACACCTAATAATCTGATAACGGCAGATGATAAGGACAGACCAATTCGCGCGCCAGTGACTGTATGCCCTAATTAACCATAATTAATCATACACTCTTAAAACTGCAGAGTTTTCCGAGCTATGATTTTCTTAGTTGTGGTGATAAACTTTATCGAACTATAAATAATCGCTATTGCAAGATGAAATTCAGTTTAGTCAGCAAACTTTTGCTGAAAGAGGTAACTTGCGTTTCGGTAATTCTGCTAAAAATGCACAGATGCTTAGCGCACTGGAAATCACTTTGGGCTAACATGTCCTGAGAAAGCGTGTGTCTGTATATCTTTTCCGAAAACGTGTGCATTCTATGAAACTTTGCTGAAATAGCATCCGCCAATAGGGTGTGTAGGATTGGCTTATCAACTACGCCGTTAGTTCACTTAACCGTCATTAATCGGCAGCAGCTAGTGTGCAGTCCTGCGTAATGCGTTTTGCTGCCTTAATAATCTGCATCGGATTTGAACAGCATTGATTGGATGTTGAGCGCTCGTGAATAGGCTGGTGCCCTGCGCTTGGCCATGGTCTCTGGATATTGACAGGCCGTTCACAAGCCAGCGAGAGCAGCCCGTGACGTCACGATTGCCGTCCTATGCACGGCTTGGTTGTTGCTGTCGTCGGCGCCTGTGTGAGAGAGGCGTATTTTGAATGTGTGTTGATTATTTTCGTCGTCAACTCATCGTTAAATCTCTAATTTACGCGATTACTCGTTTGTATTGAATTCGACGGAAGATACTAAGGTATGTATTACACCAGCGTAAACTTAAATAGTCTTTGTAGCTTATAAATTTGAAGGTTACGGACTGCAAAAATCGGGAGAAAAGT
Source organism: Allolobophora icterica (assembly GCA_963556255.1). Taxonomy (NCBI): domain Eukaryota; kingdom Metazoa; phylum Annelida; class Clitellata; order Crassiclitellata; family Lumbricidae; genus Allolobophora; species Allolobophora icterica. The sequence continues at coordinate 950,330 of OY744610.1, read as the reverse complement.
TTAATGTAGGCTACTTCGACTCATCGCTTGCCTGCATGAGTCACCGCTGTTGGAATGGTTTAATACTTTAATAATTCTTCAGTAGTTAGAAAAACCTCTATTATGATGCTTTTTGATGTTATTTAATTAATTAAACTTGTCTATATCTTTTAAAAATATCTCCTAATTTTGTTCGCCTTTAAGAAAAAAAGACTGGTCTCCTTTTGTGTACCTTAGACTTCCATTTAGCTATAGACCATAATTGACTAGGCCTATCCAGTTTCTTATGTCGTTTTTATGATCCTTTTGCATAATTATTTCTATTTTTCAACTCTTTTAACTTTTGTGCTCTCTTTTTCCATATTTTATTATCTTCTTATTACTTCTATGTTTTGTTGTTTTCTCTCAGCTTGTTCACCAATGTGCGATAAGCTTTTGGTTTTTCAATAAAAGAATAATAATAATGGTAATAATAATAATAAAAATATTAGATGAATATATGACTGTGTATGTGAGCATTATATGAAACGGATGCTGTGTTTTGTTGTTGATTATTACATTTTAAATGACTATCTTTATTTTTTAAATAGATTCAAATAATGCCGCAGAAATGCTGTGTCCCGAACTGTCGTGGAAACTACAGCAAAACGAAAGACCATGCAGAGGAGAAAGTCAGTGTTTTTCGTTTCCCAAGTGACCCTGAAATTCGTGCGAAAATGGGTTCGAATGATTCCTCGAGAAGGCTTGGAAGTCGGTGAGAAGACTGTCGTTTGCGAGAAACATTTTGTACCCGAATTCATCCTCAGAGTGGATACTGCAACTCGTGCTGATGGATCTATCCTGACGGTGCAACGAAAGAATCCAAAGCTGGCTTCTGATGCATACCCATCGTTATTCCCGAACAGTTCGGCCTACCTGTCTTCTGAACCTCCAAAGAAGAGAAAGTCACCAGATGAGAGGTTTGTGGAACAGACTGCACGTGACAATGAAAAATTTCAGAAATGGATGCAACAGGACGAGATTGCTACATTTGACGAGCTGAGCACTGTTAAAAATTGATGACTTTGTAAAAAACTTTTTGATTCTCATTGGATTACACTGCGTGATAACGACTATTTATGTATTTATACTGTTGATATTGTTGACAAGCCACGCATTACTACTGCTGTTAAAGTATTGAGGAGTCTCAATGTTGAAGTTTACAGAGGTGAGTCGCATACATGAGGTAAGGGCTCAAACAGCCTTTGGAAGAGGCAACAACAGTGCAGACTTTTATGAATGTAAAGTCAACAGACAAAGGACGTCGTAAGCGTGACAATGATTTAGACCCAATCAGAAGCATTGATGATGAAAATGTTAAATATTTACGTGATATTTACAGCTGGCTTGTGGCATGGGAGGGTCTTACACAGAAAACACGACATGGACGTTTCTCCAATCTTGTTGTCCTCGAGACCGTTTTTAAAAGTCTTGGTCTTGGTCTTGAGGTTCAAGGTCTTGGTCTTGGTCTTGAGGTTCAAGGTCTTGGTCTTGAGGTTCAAGGTCTTGGTCTTGGTCTTGAGGTTTAAGGTCTTGACAACAAGACTGCGTTTCTCTAATGAAACATTGTTTGCTCTAAAACACACAGTTGGGACTTTTGTTGAGCTGATCAATTATCTGTTTGTGGATATGAAAGTGCATTATGTGTTGACGGCCAAATTTCAAACAGACTGTTTGGAATTTCGTTTCAGTCAGTATCGGCAGTTATCAGGGGCAAATTTTCACTTGTCAGTTCAGGAAATCAAAGAGTCCGAGAAAAAATTGAAAATAGTTCAAGATCAACATCAACATGTTTATTTGGTAACCAAACTTACAGATAAAGCAGAAACAAGCATTATTATATTCCAAAGTCTGGCTACACAGGAGGCCCAAAAGGGGTCAAATGACCTCGCTACCAGGGCCACCTGGGTAGTATTACAGTAAGTGTAAATCAGTCAATCATCCATCATTCTTAACTCAGTACTTAACTAAAGCCTGTAAGTATAATTATCATTGTACAATGTTTTCACAGTTCTTAACTAGTACATAACTAAGCCCAAGATAACATAACCTGTGATCAATCATGTGAACGTTTATAATAATTCCGTGGATTAAACTTTTAGAGAAGACCTCATCTTATTCATGAGCAGTCACCTACTTTCATGCCAAATTAGCCCACATGCACATATGCACACTAATATCCACTTGCACCCAAGCGCTTTAACCTGCTTATACACCTGAAAGCACTCCTACCTCTTCACAGCCCTACATATATGCATACATGTCAACAAACATACATACTCTCACATACGTACACGCACCACGCATACAAACACTTAAACATACATGCATACAGATTAGCACATGTCAACATACCATCCCATATACATACATACTCAAATACCAAATTGATTACACAATCTGCAGAGGAGTAAATTATCCCCTCTGTAAAAATCATTAATTCATAAAATGTGCCAGTACATCCGTATGATGTATTATACAGTACATTTATTATGCAGTAAGATAGAAGCTACCCAATGAAACCCTTAAGAGATTATCTAATACAATTGAGAAGTAAAATACTTCATTGTAATTGAAAAATAGTTCACATCAATGCTTTAGTTAGTATTCTACACGTTGTGTCTGCTTCACGTGGTGATATTACATTGAAAGATTTCATTGTACAAGCAGCTGATAACATTGATAATAGTATTGATGTAAAAGATGACATTGATCAGGAACTGTTGTCTAGTTGTAAAGCATGTGAGGATTTGAAATTACTGAGTCGGAGTCGCAGTCCTTAGTTTTTATTGCTGGATATGTTGGATACAAACTTGTACAAAATAAAATTGTTTGTGAATTATGTAAACATGAGCTTGTCTATGACAACACTTTGAAGTGTTGATATTACTATGATATTAGCTCCAGTGACTTTAGTTATCTGTCTGAAATTGATCGTGGTGGATTGAAGTGGCCAACTGATTTCTTATTAGAGATTGTGTCACAGGCATTTATGGTTTTCAAAATTGTTGTGTCAAAAGAATGTGAGACAGAGTTTTTGAGTGTTGGTAGTCAAAGAAATTCCTTAATTTGGTTAGTTATTGAACAGTTGAAAAAGTCTGGTGCTGTTGATGGAGAATGCACTTGTGGTACAACTATGCTATCTTTAGCACAGATAACATTGAGCTATGTAGCAAACATATTTTTAAATAATTACTGCAAGAAGGTGGCAGATAAAAACATTGCGGGAAAACAGAAGGCAGCAAGAAAATTAAAAACACTCACTCACTGAGATTTAAATTTGGGTGATTGCAAATGATATAAATCTATCGAAAGCAGACTATCTGTTACTTTTTGCAGTAACTATTAATTTCTTAATATGTGCTGCATTACTGTGTTATGTAAATTAAACGTTTTGTAAAATTAATATACTGTGTGTAACTTTTCTTTAATATGTGCTGCATTACTGTGTTATGTAAATTAAACGTTTTGTAAATACTGTATTTATTTTGTTCAATTATAGCCTGAGGCATAGCTACATTCCTGCATCCTGAAGTACACCCCATTAGGGGTGGATGATTAGAGGTGGATTTTGCCTCCTCTTAAACGGAAGAATTCTCCCAAAAAAGGTCATCAAATTTTCTGTTGAAGAAATTCCCAAAAAGTCATCAAATTTTTTGACAAGCAGTAATTGCCTCCTCTTGAATAGAAGTCTGGTGACGCTCCTGTGCCTATCTAATAATATCTATCTAGTATCTAATATCTACCTATATAGGGGCGCTATATAAATGTCTGGAATAAATTAAATAAATAAATCTACTTCACAGAGTGGCTTATTACGTTCATTATTTTGACTGAAAACACAGGGTATCTGAGCGTGCATTTCGCCGGCATCTGTGACGTCACGCGTGCTTGTGTACGGCCTGTCAATATCCAGAGGGCCATGGCTTGGCCTTCGAGTGGTGCTTTAGAAGTTTGGAGATTACGATTACGAGCATCCAAAATAGGCTGAACGATTTATGAAATGATTATCCGCACTTGTTTTAACAACTATATTGTTCTACAAACAGTTGCTCGTACGAAATTTATATAGGGCCAATTGTGCATCCCGGTGTATTAACCGAATCAGCCTAATGTGGAAAATTCTAACACCGTAACATGGAAAAATTAGTTTTGCTTGTTGATGCTAAATGTGAATCACGCGTGAATTGGGTACATGTGATTCATACGTTTTTCACGCAGGATATGTTGTTGGAATTCACCCTTTAAATTTAGGATTTAGGCCTATTAGATTAAATCAGAGTTCCGTAATCATCCGTTAAACCACGGTGCCCCACATGTGGTTAAACTCAGTACAAGACGGGAAGTAGAGTACATATGGTTCTCAAGAGAGTCCTGCTTTAGCGCCACCTAGAGCCTAGAATGTGTAAAACAAATTAATTCTAGCACCCCAACTTCATACACACTCAAAGATTAGGGCAACGTCCTATTTCAGCAATCCCCCAGGCCCAAGATGCATTTCAAATTTACATATTTGAACAATCCCTTTGTTAAACAGTCAACAATCATGTTTCTTGTTGCTATCTGCTCAACACGTGTATCTCCAAGAGCGATTCTGTCTCTGATGATAGGCCTATGGTGTGAGACAGCAATGTAAGTAAGTAAGTAAAGTAAGTATATCCTGAATTCATTCAAAACTAACTGCTAACCGCATTTTGGTGTACATAGTTCATAATATTAATTTAAGCATATAACATTCGAATGACAAAGGTTTTACGAGCTAAAGAGTCAGCATTATGTATGATTCTATTGTGTGCCCTGGGGCGTAATGAGTATACAACAGTTTTCTCTGGAGGTAATAACTGATGCAGAACATGTACTTCGTCTTGGGTCGATATCCAGGATTTCTTGCAAGATCAATCGTATCTTTATTATGGCAAAAAATCTTCATTTGTTTTCCTGTACACCAGTTTTAAGCTAGCAGTCTGTTGGAGATATTGAAAGATTCTTATCTCCTGACGGATCGTTTGGAATTTGACTGGAATGTTTGTAGGATCCTACCAGCCCGATGATTGTAGGCCTACTCTGTTATAATTAAGCACCATCAATTAACACCTCGTGTTAGACACGGTGCACTATACAGAAATTGATTATCACACTCTCGCCGAAAGCGTGAAATTTAAGTTAAGTAAGTAAGTATAAACCGGTTGCTGACGATCCGCGCAAGCATAAAGTCATAAACAGAATTACTAAGTATAGGCTTACAGCATTCTACCTATGAAAGATTTCCTCATATTATTTTCCACAAGGTTCAGAACCTCGTCGTGAGAACGTGGTTGGAGAGAATAAGAAGTGAGTTTTCTAGATGACATAGCAGCTTGTGAACTGCTGAGAAGAGACCATTATCAACCTGCCGGCAAATATGGTCAAAGATGGGACTGTCATCGGGAGGTACCAAAGTCGGGTCAACCTGCTATGATGGGTTGAAGCTTATTTTCCTGCTGCTGAGCAAACTCCACCATGCAGGGCTCGCATACAGCATGCGCGCTACTGCGGTGGCGAGAATCTAGTCGAATAGGTCTGGGCCTTAAGGATATGAGCTTTAAAAATGCGCAAGCATACAACGGCCGCCTGGCCTTACAACATATCCGGGTGATATACGTTTGAAAGCAAAGGTTTCCGTGAACATTACCTCTACTTTATTCTGGTAACTTCTTTTGTGCCAACACATTTAGGCCTATCTCGAGTTTGAGCGTGTTAAATTTCTTACAGAAAACCAAAGATCTTAGAGTCGTAGACACTAAGATCTTTGTTAAAACAGAGTACCAGCGTGCACCGGATATGGAAGTACGGTACCAGCGTTTTTCTACTGGCCTTTTCTATCTGGAGCACGTGCTGGACAAGTAATCGTGATGCGTGTGTAAATTTCACAAAATGTAAGTGCGTGCACTTAACTTTAACTGTTAACTTTTATATAATTAGAACCTTCACCAGTTAAAACACTGTAACACGCTATATATATAGAAATTTTTGCGATCTGAATGATGTCCGACAGTTGGACACATGCAGTGCTGGCCTTAGGGGCGTGCGCTCGTACAGGCCCGCAACTTAGACGGGCCAGAAATGTCGCAGAAAATTAACATGAACAAGACACCCTAATAATAATATTATAGTTTCGATTAATCTTCTCTTTTGTCAGTTATAGTCAACTTCCTCTATATGCCAGAATTCTCGTGTATAGTTAAATGGGTGAACATGTACAATCTGGGTGCCTATATACTAGGCTACCTGGGTAGGTGTCTTTGCATCGTGAGGGTCGGTTAGGGTCATGGTAAGCGTCGTGAGGGTCGCTTAGGGTTAGGGTCAGTGTAGCCTATGTATTTGTGCGACTAAAAAAGCTATACCTGCGAGTGGAAGCTGGATTTTAAAATTCAGGGCTAGGGTTAGGCACCCTGATTGTACATGATCGCCGTTAAATGTGTCTTGTCGTACTTCGTAACAATCTACTAAAAGAAAATGATTTGCAATGAAAAACAATTTGACTTGTGTCATGGGGTCTAGTACAGTATACTCTGCACGGAACCCAAATTATCCTAAGGCCTGCACTGCTAACGTGCCTCAGTAATATTCTGCATAGTAGACTTCTAATCGAAATTTGTCTTGAAAAGTAAGATTTTTGCAAATAATTTTGTTTTAGCTTAAAGAGTCGATTACGGACTAAATTGAATAATTGAAATTCTCAGTTACAGACTTGATTCAGTGACCTGAGACTTCGAGTCAGACTTTGTCTCTACTTTGGTGACTTGTTTGTGTGACTGGAAGTCCGCGATTCGAGACAAAACTTGCGACTAGGGCTAGTGAAATGCTTACACCTTTGATATGGTGTCTAGAGTTAAGAATCATTCTCTGGTTATTTTCTAATGCATTTGTTTTATATGTGTGTAATAACACTTTTAACTTAAACAAATAAATGAAATATTAAATTGACAGATTGATCGAGATTTGGCACCCGACTTCAGCTAACTCATTTAGCAAACATTGACCAACTGTTGCCATAAAACTCTGGCCGAGGATGCAGTACCTTAAAATGATGGCACATAACTCTGGTAGGTATACATTTTAACAGTCTTGATGATGATGATGATGATGATGATGATGATGATGATGATGATGATGATGATGATGATGATGATGATGATGATGATGATGATGATGATGATGATGATGATAAACATAACTGTGAAATATAGACAACTGCACTCGTGTGATTGAAATGCAACTGAATACGGTAGCAAATCAACACAGATTTTCCATCAATTTAACGTACATGACTGCATGTATACCAAGTTTGTTTTTCTGGACATCTGGCTTGTGGCCAAAACGTCTGTAAGCCACTGATCATCTCTAAAAAATTTGCCAAATGGACATTGTTTCTCGGTATGTTTGTTTGCAGATATCTCTGGTCAGTCCATTTTCATGACATTTTGGAATAGCTTTTTGGAATAACTTACAGTATTGCCAATAAGTTTATCGTCTAATTATCAGTGGCAGCGCCAGACATTTTTTAGCCAGGGCAGTCATACAAGTAACCAGTGCAGAGGGCAATTTATGGAGTGCACGGTAGCGCAAGCTTAAATGGTGACAATATATGTTCGCGTTACCGTGATTGCCATAAATTGCCCCAGTTCTATTATATTTGTCTATAGTCAGCCCCCGGAAGCTGAACGTTTTCTGACATTTGTCAAGCAAATTTTAACATTTCAGTGAATTAAGTGAATTTATATCTAAGGATATAACAGATATGCCCGAACAAATTCTGGCCAGGGGCAAAAATTCTGGCAGGGCATTGACCAGGGCAAAGGCTTTTTTACCAGGGCATTTGCCCTGGTGTAGCGTTGCCTCTGATAATTATTGCTTCTTTAATGGAACGAGTACAACAGCGGTTCTCACCCTTTTTAGTGCTGTGACCCCCAGCATTAAAATTTATTGCGTTACTCCCCTTCACCGCAGTTTTGCTACCATTATGATGCATTTCACTTCTCACCATTTGATAATCCATATGTATCATGCATAATAGGATAATAAATCATTAAGAAAACAGACAAGAATGGAACAAAAGAAAAAGGAAACAGAACAGAATAGATCTAGATCAACAAAACAATTTGTAATTTATGTTGGTAATAATTTTGAACATTTTAAAAGTAAAATTTAGTAAATGAAATGTTTACTTAAAGTCTAATATTTATTGTGTATTGTACTGTGACTGTAAAATGGAGAGTTACACATTTCAATGGCAGTTGCTAAATTTAAAGTTTAAAAATTACTTAAGATTTAAGAAAACAAAGCTACAGAACGCCAACAATATTATTTCAATTATAGCTAGAAAAATGATGGAGTTTCGCAATCCAAAGAAGAGCGTCAATGAGAAGGCTGTGCTTGCTTCTTTCTCAACAGATCACAAATTCTCGGGGCAGTCCTTGCAATCATAGTTACATAAAATATTAAATATTAAGAAACTACGGCGACAACTTTTTACAAATTTCTGACGGCTCCAGCCGACCTCTGACAAATCGTAAGGCGACCCCCACGGGGTCGCGACCCACAGGTTGAGAACCGCTGGAGTACAGTATGGTTTTTGGGTAACACTATGTTCGAGCACGCTATAGACAAACTAAATTTTGTACCAATGTACACTGCGATACACGTCAGTACAGGTTTGGTGGACCATGGAGCCACCGGTGGTTTAGTGGTAGGATGTTGGCCCTGTTGGGGCTGAAATCCAAAGGGTTGACAGTTCAAATCCTACTCTGAGCACCGTAGCAACCAATAGCACTAAATAGCGTTAAGTGCTGATGTGCCTTAAAGCCCTATCAAGGTTTGAAACAAGTACAGTACAGGCATGGTATCATCGCTAGTGCTCATAATTTTTGCTATAATATTTGCTCATTATATTTTTAGACATGTTATGGGTCTGCTGCCTTCCTTGTTGCCCGAGACATCCAGCAGCAAAGGTAAGAGGCGTTCATTTTGGAAGGCATTTGTATGCAAGTCCATGAACTACTTTAAAATGTTTCTATGTTGACTAATGTTAGGATGTTAATTAATATTATATAATTAATATTACATCATTCAACTAACATTACACTACTGCTTTAGCTATCCATATTATTTTTTCGCTATGATTCCCGTGTTAATGTTCCTGGGTGCGGTGTTGCATCCAGTTTTTTTCAGTAAACGAATATATATACATACTTCATTGATGTGGAGAAGGTTTTTATTATTTACTGCTACTTTCTGATTTAATTATTTAAAAATATTATGTATTTATAATTTTAGTGTCAATGTTAAGAAGTTAATGAGTCTATTACTGGTTTTCACCACTGCATTTACTATGTTGACCAACACTGGCCTAGTAGTAGGGTGCTGGACTCTCAACGAGTCAACCCCAGGCTCACGAGTTAAATTTATTTATTTACTTACTTATTTTATAATTTTTAGTACATTTTATCACTTCTATGTTTTACAATCATAGCCTGTCTCTCCCCTCTACAATCTGCTATCAGACAAGTACTGCTGGGAGTGCGTCAAGCATACCTATGCAGGTGGGGGAGTAAAAAAAGGGGATGCCAATGAAGATGATCGAACATGAAAGAGGAAATATGAGACCAGCGAGGAAGTAGGGCTATTAATCTGGCCGCAGCAGATTAATTATGGCCCTTCATTGTGGAATTAGCTTTCTCCTGTGGTCTGGGCTACACTACCTGTTAGTCCTGCCACAGCTCTTCTTTGTTCTAAAAGGTTCTTTTATTCCTGAGGATTTTCGCACTGTGAGCGCCTCTGGTTGGTGGGCACTGGGTAGAGGCGCTTCTTAAGCTTTGAAATACAAAACCGTACAATCAGTGCTTGTAGCTAATGTCCCATTGTGCGTTTGTTATGGTGTAGTGAAGAATATACTTACTGCCTGCTCTGGGTGGTGTGAATTTGAAAGCATGCACTTTTCTTTATAGCTGTGTAACTGATTGTTTACATTTGAACACTATGTTTATTTCTACGAAAGAAAAATATTGATTTTTTTTTCTTACATTTATTTTAACAGCCTGGTTTAAGTGTGTCTCAGTACATCAAGGAGAAGGCCGATAACCAGACGAGGACAAGTTCACCTACCACCACCACTGGGTCGGAAAAATGAAGATCCTCGGAGTTACCATCAGCAGCGACCTGAGAGCCAACTCCCACGTCGATGAGATTCTTGGAGCCTGTGCTAGTTCCCTCTATGTGTTGCACGTCCTGAGAGCACAGATCTACGTCCTGAAGCGATACATTTGGTTGCGGAGGCCACCACGGTTGGCCAACTCCTATACGCAGTATCGGCCTGGTTGGGCTTTGTTGCAGCCCCCGAGCGTCAGCGATTAGAACGATTCCTGGCCAGAACGAGGCGACCGGGATACCTGCCAGAAGGTTCACCAACTGTTACGGAGAGGGTCAAGCGGGCAGATGGAGGCATCCTCCAGGCAGTGGTCTGGAATGGCTCTCCTGTTCTTCACAGTTTTTTCCACCTATAGCCAACCATCGCCGAGGCTCGAGACCCCGCGTCCACCCATTCGAACTTCCACCCAAAGACGATAAGAACTATATACCGAGAGTTCTATTTATGCAATCTATTAAGCCCCAATTGCTAAATTTAGTCAAAAACTAGTACATTATTTTGCTCAATAAACGAATATACTACATAATCTGGAGCAGAAGGGGTTATGGCTGCAAACCCATGTAGTTGCACTTGTCGAGAACCCGAGTAATCTCGAAGAGGGTTCTGTTTCTACGCCATGAGTTCTCGGGATATTTATTTTGGAGCGTCCAATGCGATGACTGCAGTGGACATGCTTCAAGACTTTCTTTATTTTTGATGTCAAATTTCCTGACGCTGCAAAGTCAACTCTACTATTCTTGCAGAGGGTGGTGTATGGACAAAAGCGGAACAAAAGTGCTGCAGTTGTTGGCCGATTTACATTGTATCTCCTAATTTAAACATTATTTCTTATTAAAATCAAATAAGCGTTTATTTACTTAAGAAATTTTGTGTGCATGCTCTAGACATTTGAAGTGTATTGAAATTACATTTATTTGTTATGTTAAAGTGTTGGAAAATTCATGGAATTTTTAGTGTGGAACATTTGTAGTTTTGTGGCAACTTTACGCACCTTAGTCACGTCTCGCGTTTTCCGCAAAAGTATGAACACTTATTTTTAGCCTGAATAATCATCGTAAGAAAGTTCATTGCAGCAATTAAAGTCCCATATTAAAGTATTAAGTTAAATAAAATATAAAGTGCTAGTTTGTTTTAGCAACATAAAGCCTTTTTTCAGTTGAAAAACCGATTCTTTGCCAAACCTGAAATTTTTTTCAACTCGGGGAAAACTCTGGTTTCATTTCGTTCAAAAACTGGCAAACCTGTCTTAATGTGGGATGATTTTTACATTTTACAGTTCCATTTGACATCACATATGAACTCTCATCTAACGTTAAATGTTTTCACGTTATGCAATTTTTCACATGACAAGTTTTAATGTGCCATTCATGATTACATTCTGATCTAACTATAGGCCTAAGTAGCAATCTTCATCAAATATGAATAAGTTTAATTGTAGAAACCTATGAGTAGGTCTCTAAAAGAGGCGCTATATAAATTTCGAGAATGAATGAATTATTGAGCTATGTGAAGAAAGCTGCCACTTCTGAAACGATGCCGATCTAACAATATAGGCGAGCTACATAAACTATGAATAAGTTAATCCATCTATACAGGCACATATGCGTCTCGTTAGTTCAAAGTAGTGTTCACTATCCCATATTTGCCCGTAGTTCGCATAATGAATATTTACATAGGCAGCCAAAGTTGCAGTTACAGAGATCAAACAAGATTCCGCTATGCATCATTGACAGGCCCAGTGCGCATAATGAATATTTACACAGGCAGCCAAAGTTTCAGCTACAAAAATCAAACAAGATTCCGCTATACATCATTGATAGGCCCAGTTCGCATAATGAATATTTACACAGGCAGCCAAAGTTGCAGCTACAAAGATCAAACAAGATACCGCTATATATCATTGACAGGCCCAGTTCGCATAATGAATATTTACATAGGCAGCCAAAGTTGCAGTTACAGAGATCAAACAAGATTCCGCTATGCATCATTGACAGGCCCAGTGCGCATAATGAATATTTACACAGGCAGCCAAAGTTGCAGTTACAGAGATCAAACAAGATTCCGCTATACATCATTGACAGGCCCAGTGCGCATAATGAATATTTACACAGGCAGCCAAAGTTGCAGCTACAAAAATCAAACAAGATTCCGCTATACATCATTGATAGGCCCAGTGCGCATAATGAATATTTACACAGGCAGCCAAAGTTGCAGCTACAAAAATCAAACAAGATTCCGCTATACATCATTGATAGGCCCAGTTCGCATAATGAATATTTACACAGGCAGCCAAAGTTGCAGTTACAAAGATCAAACAAGATTCCGCTATACATCATTGACAGGCGCAGTTCGCATAATGAATATTTAATTATGCGGCCAAAGTTGTAGCTACAGCGCGCAGATCAGATCTGAGCAATCGCGCTAAGTTGGCTGAACTGAGCATTGGTCATCAACGTACGTGCGCGTATTCGCCGCTCGGAAGCATTGACTTGAAATAAGCGAACTATCGCAGCCGCTGTCTGTATGCGCCAACCTATATAAGGCAATTTCTATAGGTTAACCACAGACGTGCTAATTCAAATCACCAGCAGCATTCAAAGAAGAATAGGCTTGATATTTTAAGGCAAATTACCTACATTCGGATAACCATGAAGATTTACGTGGAACAGATCAAGGCTTAGGAAGCTAATTTTTACCTATGAATTTTAGTTATTTTGTCCGCGGATTCGGCTGACATAACTTGGCAAATTTAAGAGTGTAGGCGCATAAGAAATGAATTTACATGTAGATAAGAAGATATGGAACAATTTCTAAATTGTAGGCTCTTAACGAGAAGTAATTATATAATACCACGGTGTGCAGTATTTAAGCATCCAACAAGAGAAACAGACATTCAAAAGTGAACTTATCGTCTGACAGAATGTCTGATTTGTTGGAATACGGCGCTTCTAAACGAGGTAAGGTAGTTTGTATGTTGTCTATTATGTTTTCGGCGTAAATAAATCTCTTCAAAAGGTCTCATTTTACATTTGGCCTTCGAGTGGCGCTTTAGAAGTTTGGAGATTACGATTACGATGGCATGGCGGTATCAGGGGCTTTCACCTCCGGACGATTCACCTCTAGGGGTATTCACCTCCGGACGTTTCACCTCCGGACGTTTCACCTCCGGACGTTTCACCTCCGGACGATTCACCTCTAGGGGCTTTCACCTCTAGGGGCTTTCCCCTCCAAATGTAAAATGAGACCTTTTGGTATTGTATAATTACTTCTCGTTAAGAGCCTACAATTTAGAAATTGTTCCATATCTTCTTATCTAAATTCATTTTTATGCGCCTATGGTTAATTGTGGTTAATTAGGGCATACAGTCACTGGCACGCGAATTGGTCTGTCCTTATCATCTGCCGTTATCAGATTATTAGGTGTCTACTTAGCTAGGTTCTAGAAGCTTTCCGAGACTTCTTATCTCAATTCATTTCTTGTGTTCGAAATCTGCTTCATTAGTTGCATAGTTTGCATGTTGACACTAAGAAATCTACTGCATTGCTTAGTGATAATTGGTTTCATAGTTCGTATGTTTTCAGCGTAAATAACTTGCGTAAATAAATCTCTTCAAAAGGTCTCATTTTACATTTGGAGGTGAAAGCCCCTAGAGGTGATAGCCCCTAATGGTGAATCGTCCGGAGGTGAAACGTCCGGAGGTGAATACCCCTAGAGGTGAATCGTCCGGAGGTGAAAGCCCCTGATACCATGTTGTAAGCTGTGATGCGTTGTGTTATCCTCCGATGAATTAAAATGTGATGCGGGATCCCAAAACCAGGCGGTTCATAAAAATTTACAAAAACTAGGTTTTAATATATATTTGTAGATCTTTTCAAGATCTTTCCAAGATGCTAAGGGTTTTTCTCATCGGTCTAACCGTTACGAAGATATGCGGTTTGGAAACCATGCCCTATATGAGAAATTATTTAGAGAAAAATGCCAAAAACAAAACGCATGTAATCTATTATAAAGTCCTTGATTACGATAGGTATTGCTTGAGTTTTAAAGCTGAAATTTTCACAGGTTATAAACACACATGTCTGCCAATATTACAATATTAAATTATGTTGTTATTTTTTGTTTTTATTTAATTATTAAGAAACTTTTGGTAACTGACTAAGCTTTCATTCCACTACACGCAGATACAAAATAGCCCGAGATGCAGCGCGCGACCTTGTTTTGCCCAATCAGGACTCTAGCATTGCACTCACGCAGATAAAAATAGCCCGAGATGCAGCGCGCGACCTTGTGTTGTCCAATCAGGACTCTAGCATTCGGCATTTAAATGATCACGTCATACCAACCAACGGGAAAGAAGATTTGGGGGACCGGAGTTTCTTTCTATTTATGGCACAGGAATTAATTATTCAGCCACGAAAGTCGGCCAGTCGGTTAAAGGGAATTCCAGGCTTTCAGAAGATGTATGACATCATGGGTATTTCTCAGTCGCTATTTATAACCGCTACGCGCAAAACAATGAAATTGACCCGAAAATGAAATCATATTCTTTTACAACTTTTCAATGTTATTCGAATTTGTATGAAAACAACCAATAAATAATCATAAAGACTGCAGAATTATATTCTTCAAATATTAAACAATGCAATAATGATATTAAACGCTTTTCGCTAAAAATCAAGATGAAGCGCTATTTTGAGAGATTACTTGAAATAGGTTTTGCCGACTTCCGCCTGGTTTTGGAAAATTACATCACAAATAATAAACGATATATATATATATATTAATTATTTGTTTTGCATAACTTTCGCAACTTAATGAAGCAATCCCAAAAATATTTCTTTTATGCGTTTCAGACAAAAATAATCTAGATTTCCTATTTCCTTAAACGTTTCGCCAATCTTAGACAGCTTTCTACTTGATGACATTTAGCCTGGTAGATGTCTGAAGCGTTTATCAAGATTTTAAATCAGCCAATCTGAGAGCAGAACTTATGACAACAAATTAAGCATCATTTACTAAGCGTATGTAAAAAACCAACAGAAAACAACAAACGCCAAAAAAGCAATTCTGCACGAGTCACCGCCATTAGCATATTTAGTACACAGCACAGCATTTTGCTTTCACACCTTTCTCAAGCTGAAGAAGTTTTTCTTGAAGAAAACAGCGTATCATTTGCTCAAAAGGAAGACTAGGTTTGAGTTTCTTAAATTCCGACATTGCCTCTGAGAGTGAGTTATGGCAATCAATCAGACATCTCACTTTTAAATATCTTGCCAGGAAAAGTTTTCCAAGGAAATAATGGCATTTCACAATATAATCCTCTACAAGAACTTTGGAAAGTAAAACCTTGCCAGAATGAATCTCATTGACAAAAAACTGCTTGATCGTCCAATTAGAAGTTTCTTCAACTTTCGACGAATCTTCGTATTGAGGCGATAAATAAAAGAACAGTGTGTGAAATCCAAGCAAACATCGCACTTCACCATCGAAAAAAGAGTCAAGCGGTGGCAACACCATTACATTGACAAATGCAAGTTCCTTCAAGTCCCTCTGTAGATCTGGCTCGTGGAGAATTCGGTCACACAATAGCAAAACTTCTGGAAATTTACGTCACTTGTACAGAAACGCAGCACGGTAACAGTCAGCTGTATTACAGTGAATGTCAAAGTCTTCACAGATCGAATTGCAGAATAATGCCATATTGCTTAAGGAATGTTCCATCAGCAACTGAATAATATATTCGTCTTCCTTTCTCAAACCGCTTTCTTTGGACGCTTCTAATCTATTCATTGGATCGGTTCTTTGATAAACGCGCAAAGCACTTTTCCTTTTCCTTGATAATCTGGAAAACTTTCGATTTGTTAAACTAACTAAAATCGAATCCAAAGGAAATGTTGGAGTTTGAAAAATATTGTACAGTCTAAAAGGACGAGTTGTTCTTTCAATCGACGAAATTGTTAAATAATGAGCAAACACCTCAGGTGTAAGACGCAGATCTAGAAAAAACTGCCTCTTAGTGTAATGCAAAGAAGCCTCTCTAGTCTTCCTGAAAATCAAGTAAAATCCAATTATTTTCGAAATGCCTTCAATATACAACAAACAGCCTGCATTTAATGTTTCTGTATCCTCTTTCTCAAGCTTTTCATTCGTGACCACTCTCGAGCAAAGGTCTATAACAATTTGATATTCTGAGGCGGCAAAATGAAGAGCCGCCATGTAGGCCAAAGTCGTCTTAGCGATAGTGTCTGTTTTATAATCCTCACAGTCCAGAGCTTTCCTGAGAAGACCTTTTGATATTTCACCCAACATTTGAAATTCTAGGTTTTCACTTGATCCTGTCAGATTTTCCATCAGATCCTGAGCTTTTGTGAAATATAATTGTTTTCTGTTAATACCAGAGTTGAATGGCCTTGGTAAGTTGTGATGCTTGGATCTAAAAAGAGGTGGTTTAAAGAAAACTTGTCTGATTATGTCAACAACGTATTCGCTGTCATAGTGCATTTCTTTAGAATCTAATAAATGAACAGCGTGCAATATACGGAGCATTGAGTCATAAAACCAAAAGCATGATTCAGTCTCTGCGAATGGGCGATAACCGACTTCATTCTCAAATAACGAAGAAAATCTGAAAGCATATTTCCAAACCTCGAAATATGTAAAGTCTTGACTTTTCTTGACTTTCTCATGTGCATTTTCAACATCAAGGAAGAACCTTGACGAAACATAAAAGTCGATATCTTTCGCTTTATTTGACTTCCTGACTTCAAAGGTGTGCAATATATGCTCACGCACACGGCTTGAGACATCAAGAGCGCATTTAGCATCAAAAACATAAAGAAAACCTGGCTTCAAATAATGCTGCATAAACCAAAGGCTCAGAATGTCGGAATTGTTATAATAAATCAAACTTTTAGCAGTTTCATCAACGATCTTCTGGTTAAAGTGTTCATGAAACAAATTTGCCTGAGGAATAAAATAGTTTGGACACTTTGTCTCTTTCAGCCAGTTTGAAAGTTTTTCAAATAAATTGCAGCATATTTTAATAACAGACAAGGAATTCCACCACTCTGGTGACATCTCTTCACAGGACCACAACACCGGTGTTTTAAAATGGTATGTACAGAGAACTTCGTCTTTCTTTGCACATTCTTTTTTTATTAGTTTTCTTTTGGCAAAGAATCTGAGCATATGATAGACAATCTGCTGAACTGGAGTCCAACTCTGAAGTAAAATGACTTCCGCAACTGAAAATGACAGTCTGAACTGGTGTACGTCATTTCGGCATAAATGATGTTTTGCAGTTACAACATGACAGCCATTCTGTACTACCTCGTGGATGATGGCAGTCGTTGGCCACCCGTACTTTCTTTGTCGGAAAGGCCAATCTTTTGCTTGGTTTGGCCACTGTGGGCACCATATTGATAAAACAACGTCAAGTGAAATTAGATCTTTGCCTGACATTCTTGTCGCCGGACCAACCTTGGACCATCTTTCATCATGTGTGTAACTTTCATTCTTTTCGGTTGTTTTTAGGATTTTGTGGACATTAGCCACAATAAATTCAAAGGTTTTACGTTCCCACTTATACCTCATTTGTCCCAAAAATCGAAGTCGTACAAAAGCTGGATAATCAAGGTAGGGTTCCATCAAGAAACAGTCTATTGCATCAGCCATACGACGGACATCATATGGCAATACTGGCTTTTCGTCTGTAAAGGCCAGTGACCGTGTTTTCATAATTAAGAAATCAATGTCGTCGATGCAATTACGTATCGGTTGAATGAAGAACTCAGCACAGCTGCCACATACAATTCCATAACTTTTGAAGTCGATGGAATCTTGTAAATTTATTGACTCAAAAATGTTTGTGTTGGACTGCTGCAGCATCCGACATGTACGGACAATGAATTCTGACACGCTGTCGTCCATTGCTGCAACCAGAGAAGAACAGTATTATTTTGTTGTCGTCATTTTCATAATCAAGTTTTATTATTATTATTATTTCTGTAATCGTTGAGCACCTCTATCTAATGACAAAGCATCAGCTGTTGGCGATTCGTAATTCATCTTACACAGTAGCCGTATATATGTGTCTACAATGGTATACATGTAAGTGGGAATGTATAAAAGTTGCAATGCATTTGCAGCCATACTCATATATATGTGACTTGAGGAAGTCTTCACCAATGATATCATGAAAAATCTAAGATCGACCAACGAACTCTCATCCACGATTAACAGCTGCCGCGCAACAGTGACATTGAATCGAATCCTTGTAGCAATAGGTTGCGCTCACCGACCGATCTCTCCAAGGCTTACTGTGGATTTTAATGCATCCAAAAGTTCAGATACTGTCAGGTGAAGTTGTACAGTGCCTACCGACAATGAAAACATATTACACAAAACGGACAGATTGTGCATACTTGAAATGTACCAACACTGAAAAGCTAAACATTGGTCTCTGCGTTGAAAGCATGTTTCCTCTGATTCAGTTGTATCTAATAGAAAACGCTTACCTCGTTCGCGATTGATCTGGGTCGACGTTCCCTCGCAGTTCTTTTCTTCTTCCTCTGTTGATTGATAAACGTCTATTTTGTCATCGTTCAACTCCTTTCCAGGTTCTTCCCAGGGGCGTAGCTAGCTTTTCATGGGCCCGGGTGCAGGGTGTCCCGCATGGGCCCCTGCTTGGCCTTGTAAGGCTTGTAGCCTTGTATTCTTACCAATGCTCTCAAGGATTACTGTGTATGCCACCAGCCACATAGGACAAATGCCTAAATCAAGGCCTTAGGTCACACCACAGTATAAATAATTACACAGTACGTCGACTCGCATTGCTGCCTGTTGACTTGTTTTTGGGGTGACGCCATTTTGAAAATGCAATCTTGAATTATAGATTTAAGCTGAAGTAAACGTTAAAAATAATATTGTAATTCTATTGAAGTCCTCGATGTTGTTGTAACGTTTAAAAATATTTTATTTGATGGATTCCGGTGTATCGGCGTGTAGTCCTCAATGTTGCTTTAACGTTTAAAAATATTTTATTTGATGGATTCCGGTGTATCGGCGTGTAGTCCTCAATGTTGCTTTAACGTTTAAAAATATTTGATGTGATGGATTCCGAGGTATCGACGTGTAAACGCATCGTTTTCAAAATGGCGGTCGGTCACACATTCTGACTGCTGCATCGGCGGGGAGTCGACGTACTGTGTAATTATTTATACTGTGGTCAGTGGTCACACTGGTAAAATTGCGTAACATATCGCTATTATACAGATAAATCAAAGATATAAATAAGGCAATAAGCAAAATTAGTTAGTCTGTTTACTAACTTCATTGTAGGCCTACTAGTACTATGCTGTTTGTGTACTGCCTACAAAAACTAAACAATTACATTTGATATTTAAGTATGCAATACAACTCATTCACAGAATAAACATGAATGCTGCAAGAATGAGACGGATAAATCACATTATATTTTCAGTTATATCTCAATCAGATTTGACACATGCCACTTCGCATACTTGCATTGCATGCAGCGACTGGGACTTATTCACTTATGGTACTCACTTATGGTATTCACTTATGGTACTCACTCAAGAAGCCCAATCTTGACACAAACCTCTGCCAAAACTACCGTCCAATCTCTAATCTATCATTTCTATCTAAAACCCTTGAACGCCTTGTCTCTCTTCAACTTCTTCCCTATCTGGAACAATCTGGGCTTCTACCTCCCTTTCAGTCAGGTTTTAGGGCTCACCACTCCACTGAAACTGCCCTCCTTTCCTTGCTTTCTGAAATTTATTCAGCTGTTGATAGGTCCGAACTCACCCTTCTGGCACTATATGATGTCTCTGCAGCCTTTGACATGGTGGACCACACCATTCTTCTACAGCGTCTTGAGACCTCTTGTGGTCTGAAGGGCCCCCCTCTCCAGTGGTTCCGGTCATACCTGTCTGATCGCACTCAGATGGTTATCTCTGGTGAATCTAGAACTCTGTGGGTCCCTATTAAACTCGGTGTTCCGCAGGGCTCTGTTCTGGGCCCTCTCCTCTTTATTTTGTACACGGCTGGTATCCCCTCTCTCTTCCCCATCCATGGGGCTTCAGGCCATCTCTTTGCTGACGATGTCCAGGCTTATGTCCATGGGCCTCCTTCCTCTCAACTTCTTCTTGTTCAGCGCATCGAAGCTCTTTCTCGTGATCTTCATACCTGGATGTCTTGCAATCGCCTCTCCCTCAATTCGTCAAAAACCCAGTTTATCTGGTTTGGCACTCCTCAGCAACTTAAAAAACTCGACTTTGCTGTGCTGTCTCAAAGGTTTCCGCTTTTCACTTTCTCGTCTAGCGTTCGTGATCTAGGAGTGACCCTTGACAATTCTCTCACCTTTACTGAACACATTTCCAAACTCACTCGCACTTCCTATTTTCACCTAAGGCGCCTTAGAGCTATCCGTCGCTCTCTGTCATCTCCAATTTTCACTTCAATTGTCCATGCGTTTGTCTGCTCTAGACTTGACTACTGCAATTCCCTCCTCATTGGTCTTCCCAAAGTCCGTCTTGCTCCTCTTCAGTCCGTTCTCAATGCTGCTGCTAGATTAATTGCCCGTCTTCCTCGATTCTCTCATATCACCACCTTTATGGCAGAAGAACTCCACTGGCTCCCGCTTTCTGCCCGCATCCAATTTAAGGTCCTCATCCTTGTCTCTAAGGCTCAGCTTGGTTTCGCTCCAAAATATTTATGTGACTTATTTCATCGCCCTCACTCTGCGGCTTCTCTTCGTCCTCTTCGTTCATCTGACCGTTTGGACCTCCTCGTTCCCCGTGTCAGGACTTCACTGGCTCAATCTAGGTCGTTTGCTTCCATTGGCCCTGCTCTTTGGAATGGGCTTCCTCCGTTTGTTCGTTCTTCTATTCTCTCAGGTAGCGTCTCTTCCTCTTTTACCTTTCTTAAAACTTGCTTTTTCTCTCGGGGTCTATCGCACTGGGAGCGCTTCTGAATGGCCCTCCCGCTAGAAGCGCTTTATAAATATCCGAATACAATACAATACAATACAATAGTACTTAAAACAATGCCATGCGATTATAGTTTTCTTTCTAGCCTTTTGTTCAGCAAAAAATTTCAATCATCCTCGCAACGTTAATCATCCTTGCACGCTGTACAGTCTGTTGTCGGTACCGATCCAGTCCCAGAAATTATTGGTGCAGAGTCTGCCTTAGTAAAAACGAAACTGGAGAATTTTGGCAATTTCCCTGATTCTGTTTCAATCTGTTGACGTCGTTTACGTTTCGCAAATCCGCTTAATGTTTTGATGTAATAAAATTATTCGTATTAGGGCCTACGTCGTGCAGACATAGTGTTTCATAGATAACAGTTTAAACTTCAACAGTCTGCTAATTTGAATTATTTTACGCATAACAGCATAACATTTTCATTTTGCTAATTCACTTCATTTACATTCTTTATCATCACTCACATAATTTGTGCACATAAACTCTGACGTCATTATACAATCTGAAAGTCGTCACTCCAGACGCAAAAGCAAGTCAAAAGGAGTTATGTACGGTGGCTGGCAGCTGGCTATGTTAAGGAATAAGGATTATGCAAGTATGTCGACTGTCGAAGCATTCTAACAACACAACTATAGATCTGTCACAAAATAAGCAGTAATGTGAAGTAGATTAATAATATTATAAAACGAAACTTTCAACTGTGGTTATACAAAATTGTCTGTTGTCTCTGTGGGCCCCTCGAGGTCGTGGGCCCGGGTGCCTTGCACCCCCTGCACACATGATAGCTACGCCCCTGGTTCTTCCACTGGTCGGCGTTTTGTTGTCATTTAAGTTTCGTCCTCCGATGAAGTCGCGTCAGCTTCGCATCGCACAACGAAAATCGTTTCTTCCACGCTCGCCATTCTCAATAGTACATCCAGATATATAAACGACAGAACTGGGTAATCGCTAGAGCATATCTTTACTCTTCGTCGTCTAAGACCAAAAGCGTTGTATATAATTAGCATGGATGTTTGTGTCTATAACATTCATACTGAGCGTTTTAAGAATCTCGCAAAAGCAAAAAGAATCTGAAATCGAAATCTCAAATGGAAAATAAGATATTCAGCGTCTGAACTCTTGAATGAACTTCTTACTGAAATTTCCATATTCTCAGTTCCTCCACCAATTGCGACCCTCAACCACCGTCATGACCAACTCCATGCTTAGTCAATACCGAACGAAACGTTCAGAGGCTACATGTTGCGCTGCTACTTAGCTCGTACTTGGAAGCCTATAAATCTGTAAGCCCAGAAGTTAAGTAGCGAAACTTAGATTCGTTAACGTTCGAAAGGAAGTAATTAGCCGGAAAGCACAAGCGTCGATAATGTATTCGTAAAAAGAATATTGGCTGAAGGAAGGAAAGCAGAAGGCTTCACGATTCCCTGATTAAAGAATTGCCTGGCGATCTATTCGATTGGATTACAAAGGAGTAATTTTTCTCTGGATTTATTGAGTTTCGTTTAATAATAATCTTCTTTATTAATTCAGACTGACAAACGAATTAAGAATACATTGAATTGTGACAGTACAATCAAGATCTTAATTAAACACACGGTTTGGCAGCCCTACAAGGCACCACCCTAGAGGGGAGGAGGTTACGGGTATCGAACCCGCGATCCAATGCTCTCTTTGCCATGAGTGTTACCATTACTCTATCCTCCCTCCTAAAAACCACTCTATTCCCCTCCCCAAACGTTCTGCGAATGTGTTCAAGACGAGTGCTCTGAATCGAACGAGATGCGTTGGAGTTGTGTAAGCCCCTGGATTTATCAAATAATCTTCGGCCTGGATTAGGCCTACGTGCTTTCCGTGCTGCAGGTTGCAAGGATAACAACTATCTGTCTGCTGACCCAGATGTTGCTGTCCGCCATACTTGCAGTTGCCTCTGATTCGTTTAAATGAGGTTTTAATAAGATCTTCCTTACTCAAGAAAATAATTGTGGTTAGCTGTTCACGTCTCGCTTAATCTCACAAATAGAAAATGTTCTTACTTGTAAACTTTGTGTTGAATCGTATTCCCGGACTCTCTTGTGTTTAAGTCCAAAACAAGTCAAATGCGAAAACCCCGTCTACTTTAGCCTATATAAATGCATAACCTCAGCAGCAAAGCCCACGTTTGCTGGGAAATCCCTGGCAAATTTTGGTCTGCTATATTCAGTTTTGAGAGTTGTCCAGTTATCTTTACATAATAATTTCGAGCAATTGTTTTTGCTAATTACCTCTTTCGAACCTGTTAATCCACGGTAGACTGATTTCTGTCGGATTTCAATTTATCGAACGCTTCGGATGCATATACTTTGTCATATGGTGCAAGTAACCATATTTCTCATCTTATGGTTTTGGTTATGGTTATCATCATTACCATCATTACCTATCTCATCTTCATCATCATTACAAATCTCATCATCATCATCATCATCATCATCATCATCATCATCATCATCATCATCATCATCATCATCATCATCATCATCATCATCATCATCATCATCATCATCATCATCATCGTCATCATCGTCATCATCATCATCATCATCATCATCATCATCATCATCATCATCATCATCATCATCATCGTCATCATCATCATCACCACCACCACCATCATCATCATCATCATTATACATTTATTAAACCTCGATATAATATGATGAACAGGCATCAATCGATGGTGCTAAGCAAGTGTGAGTAATTCACTTACTCAAGATCCGTAGACAAAAACCGTCTAAGTGAACGAGGATCGAACTCGTTCTCTCCGCGTTACAAGGCAAGCGCTCTAACCCGTGAAGCAACTGATGTCAATGACAATGACTCGTTTTCTCTTTTCTGACACGTGAGCCATAGGGATGCAGTGAACGATATCTTGCCGTCAGAGATAACCAAATTTCTGCGAAGCTCTGAAGAAAGACGTCGATAACTGTAAGTAGAATAAACTGCAGCTGATGAAAGCCAATCGGATATTATATGCTACGAATCTCAGTGACTGTTCCACGCAGGACGTTGTGATTCCTACTTTCCCCGCACCCAGTAAAGGCCGAAAAGCGAGATTGAGCGCATGCCAAAACTGAATATAGCAGACTTCTATCTGTGTTTAATTTTTACTTTGCTTAATTGTACAGAATATGATAGTAGGGAAAGAGTATAATAGGATATAAATTTCATCCAAACAGCCAACTTTCGGTTCTGGCTAGTTAGTTGCTGTTTAACGACACTGTGTCATATCAAAGATAATTAACATTGCCCTCCTTTTTTCTCCAGGCTTGTGACTAACACAAGCAGAGTACGAACAGTGGCAGAGTTTTTGTTCCTTTCCTGTTTGCGCAATAAATACCCCGGAGTAATTATAGTTTGCTACTACCTCATAAATAGCCCATGCCATAACATCTTTAAGGAAAAGACAACGTGGTCTTTTGGATAAGGTCAGACTATGCAAATCATTGATCCATTTTGATGGTGTAAATCAAAAGATTTTTGTCACAGATGAAAAGCCTTTGTCTTTCCGAAGCCCTTTAACGATCGGATTTGCCCGATCAGAAACTTATCACAACTCCAAACAAGATACACAATCTCTAAGTTTTGATTTTATTAATACTAAAAACGATTAGTGAAATAAAAAATAGTTCCAAATCTACAGTCGACAAAGGTCACACGGGCTCTCGTGTTACACAGACTTATTTGGAGAACAACATGGATTCATATCACACAGACGTGACTATTCACTGACAGAACTGTTACAGCCAGACTGGTTCACTACCAAGAACGTTCTCACCATCATTTCATATTTCAGCCCTTACATATATTGAATGTCTTTTGCAAAACGTAAATATAATCTGCTTGTGCTAGAATTCGACTGTTGTTTCTAAGATAAGTAATCGTTTGCTAAACACACGAATGGACTCTGAACCTCATATGATGTTGTTGTGCAGTTAAGTATCGGTTGGCGACATATCCTGCCTGCTTTAAACGAGAAGCAATCGATAGTCATATGTCAAGCATTCAGCTGTCAACATCAATCGGAACGAGGACTCAGGGTCTACTTGTGTGCTAAAGACGAAAATAACATATCATTCCAGTGGTATCCGATTATATAATATGAAACCACACAAATATATTGCAAAAGCGCAACTATCAGTATCATCATCTTGATTATCATTAATATTATCGTGATCATTGTCATCATAAGTTGCGTCAGCGTTATCAAAGCTTGCAGCTTAGCCCAAGCGATACTTGATTATATCATCACAATCTTCCTTAGTTGAATATTATCCGTCTGAAGTATGGTCTCCATGGTCTTTGGCGATGGAGAAAATAACCTCTGTTCCGTTAAGAACGGTTTCTACACCTTGAACAATCAGCTGAAGACAGTTCACACTCTGTAGTTCCGTGGCATGCAATAAAAAACTCAATTGGCTAACTAAATTACTCCGTACAAACCTAGATGAAGATAGGATCAAATCAAATCCGTTTTTATTACAACACACAAACTGCAGATTAACAGTGACAGAAAACAATTAACAGTTATCAGTTTAGTGTTATAAAAGGATATCCCTAAGGGACAAGTCCCGCTAAAATGATAGTTCACAGGCTGAGACGGACAGTATAGATACATATCTGGTTGAAAATTTATAAATCTTAACTAACAGTGAGCCAAAATTTAAACACAAAATAAAGCAAGCATTGAGAGTAGACATGTCATATTCATATCCAAGGTATAGCTATTTGCTATCTTAAAACCTTAAGTGATTAATCAGTTAACGAATGGTAGTAATAATTAACAAATTATAAAACAGATAATATCAATGAACCCTAGTATATTATATGTCGACAATAATAATAGGATAATAATAATAATAGGATAATGAGCTTCGCATAACATTAGCTCAACGAAGTGTTGCAGATCGCTTTAATTAACAGATCCTTGTTACATAGACCTAATCTGCAATAACACGCACATCCACGAAAGAGAATTCAACGGAATTTTCTGTTCTGTTCCATTTGTAGGAAATGGATGTGCCGGACTCGCCACAACCGATACCGAAAGATGACTTCGTGGTCTTCAAAGTGGATTTGTCTGTTTCGATTCTAATAAATATCGAAATAAGAACGTAAAACTATGGTTTCTCTGAGCTAATGACAGTACTGTTACTATATTTAACGTATTAGCAAACTGCTTACGACCTCGTGTCGCACTCTTCCACTTAAGTCTGACTATTCTTCATTTGCCATCTTCACAAATGATACCAAAAAAATTATGTAGCAGACATGCAAGCGATCAGAACCGTCAGTCATAATAATATTGTGACTAAATGCATAATTACTCAGTCTTAAGTTGGTATAGGTGTAGGTACAGTAGCCGTCAGGTTAGAGCCCTCGGCCTGTAATGCGGGGAATATGGATTCTAGTCTCAACTGAGACGGCTGCTGTACAGTGTATAGAGACCTTGACAGAGTCCTTGACCTATTCAATGCCATCGATTCTCTTGTGTGTACTTCTGAACTTTTGGAGAAAGGCATATCAAATACAGTTCTATTCTATATTGAAATACTGTATTGCATTGCATATACTTGCATGTGATGCATATAGTTGTATACTTGTATATAAAAATGTACAATATATACCTGTAGTCCTCATTGCCTTGCTATTATCTCTCCACCCTATCGACGCAACTTAGTCCGGAGACTCTGAACAACCTGTCAATTTTCTACGGGAATCCATTGGTTGGTTCGACATGTGTGCGTGGGCCCACCATTGGTGACTCTTTCATGTAATGTCCATTAAACAACATATCAGATTGCATCTCTGGTTGTTGCCCTGAGCGGCGCTATACAAATGTCCAATTGCAATAATATTACAATCTTACAATATGTCCGCAGGCACACTGAACGGTCATCTGCTAAAGCTCTGCAATCATAGTCCAGACGCAGCGAGATGCTTGTAAAGCGCTTTGTTGCTTGACGATTGATGTGTTTGATGCTGTAGAGCATTTTCTGGCTGTGGACGAAGATCGCTTCTGTCTGAAGCAGTTGAACGATTATTCCTCAGCTTGGGAGACTCGCATGGTTCAGTTCAAAGTCAACTTCAAGCACTGAAGATCATAAAATGCAATCTATGGATACATGTTATATGTATGAATATATGTATTTGCGTACGTATATAGGAATGAATGTTTCTTTGTATATGTATCGCGTTGTAAACCTGTCATCCTAGGTAGGCCTAGATACGAGGAAGTCATAAGAAATAAATATATGAATTTATTGCCTATGTACAGCGAAGAGTAAGCTTCCTTTCACATCGACGCCACAAACCAATCAACACAACAACAAAATCACACGGAACCAAAAAGCCTCAAAGAAACCACAACCGCCTGGTTCGTTTCAACAGAAACTTCTTCTTCACACGGATACATGACAACACCGAATAATACTAAGAAGAAAATTCAAAAGAAAAGACAAGGCCAACAGTTAGGGCCAAATCGCCCAACTCAGTCTACCTTACATGCTCTATCTCAACGACATATTACTCTACGGCGTGCAAATTACCCCTTTTTATCTCCATTTTCTCTGGTACATTTGCACGCTACACGCAACAATGAATATATCTATGTAGGTAGGTAAGTGTGCGTGTTGTTTGTTTTCTTGTATGAGGGATGCGGTGGTGTAGCGGTATGTTCTGTGCTTTGTAACTGGATGGTCGCAGGTTCGAATGTTCTGTCGTGCGGTCGTGTGCACTTCTGAACTTTGGAAGGAGGGCAATATCAAAATACAGCTGTATTGCATTGTATAGTATTATATTGTGATTAAGTTAACTGAATTTCACTCTTTCAAGGCTGGAATGTTCAGCTTTTCTATGACATCCTACAAGCCTAGATTTTCTATATGATTTGCGGTGAGCTCTGAAGGCATCAAGTAGACCTTAATCAATTACCCTCTCAGCGCAATTAAATTGGCATAAATACATAACCAATAAAAATTAAATTCCATATTTTATGTTATTATTCTGTTCCAGTGTTTCTCCAGTTGAGTTACGAAACATCGTCGGTCTTCGTATTACGAACGTATACAGTCTTTCCTACAACACATCATTCCTGCCAGGGCTCGATGCAAATAATTGGACTCCGTTGAAGAAGCGTTCCTTCCGACTGAAGAAGTCTTCTTCTTTAAGTTCTCTGCCCTTCGGCAGGTTTCCACTTCCAAAGACGCCATTCGAATAAGTAGATTTCACGAATTAAAGCTTCGCGACTTTTACTGCTCAATGTATATTGCGTGAATATTCACAGTTGGTTGTAGTATGTCAAGCGCATGCGAATATATCAAACACAAGTATTATTAACCCAGCTGAGACTCGTACTTGTTATAGGTAGGGGCTTTTTTAAGAATGACTCTCGTCTGAAATGTGTGTAATGCTAGCAGAAAGAGAAATTGATCATTATGCATGTTGTGTTATTGGATGAAGAACAATGTACACATTTCCTATTTAATTGATCTGTGATTTTATGACACACTGATAGGTAACATTATTTTGTCAGTCAATCAAAGAGCCAATATAACATTATTTCATTGCCTTTTTAAACATTATTTGTTTACATACTTCTTACTGAATTCTAAACTTCACCAGCATGCGTGATCTAGCACTGCGCACATATTGCCTATGGAAATGTAATTTAATATAATTATGTATGTAGGATACGCCTACGTCAATCAGATAGGCCCATACTGATATTCAAATTGATTTAGCGATCGGCATTTTTTGTTCCTATGCTTATTGCGAAGCGCCTTCTGGCCATCGCTAAAAACGTAACTACTGATTGTAAGCTTGCAACAAGTTAGCGAAGATTTAGCTAAATGAGTGGAAAAAGTTGAACTACAGGTCAGCTTGTTACGAATACCTAGAATGCGTTAGAAAGCAGATTTTGATTTCGATGATATAGCCTACTGAAAGTCGACTCACTGACGATCCAGTTAGTCTTTCGCATCTTTGTGGTAGGTAGTGCAATAGAAGCTCATCTGTTAACAACGTCAAGCAAGGAGTTGCATTCTGAATACTACAGAAGAACAGTTTAAATTCCTTGCTTGGACGGTATAATGATGACATGGAATCGAAATACAGCCATGTATTCAGATGAATTCAAATGTTTTTGACAAATACCATATGCGACTCCAAGCTTTACTTGATACACAACAACAAGTATCGTGGAAGCTGCTGCTATATTACTGCCACTGTTGCAGTCAAGACTTCAGCTCAGACCCTGACCTTGAAGATGTAAAAGCCGACTTTGTAAGATGAAAATCTCGTTGGGTGAACGTGTTATAGGCGGAAATAATTGCTGACTGTTTACAGGCCTCGGTGTGCGAATAAAATGTTTATCGACGCAGTAGCGATCTCCTTACCATATTTTCAACATTACCTGGAACAACGGCAACTCCATATCGTAGGCCTACCTTTTCAGCAATGAAAATTGTTTAAACTTATTTGCGCTCAAGATTGACCGAGACAACAAGGATTGGATATGGCTTATGCATACATTGAAAAAGATAGGACAATCAGTGTTGATGACGTTATTGGTAGAAAAATAAATGGCAAAAGCCCGCTTTAACCAGAAAAACATCTGAATTCATAAATTATTGTTGCTTTGCCATTTTTGGCGGCCTATTATGAGTAATCTGCTTCACTTCGTGAAACATTGTCAATGCGTGTTATTTAAGCCTTAAAGAGACGCTGTGAATCTTTTAAAATAAAACATTAGTATTGAGAAATTTGATTCTGTGATTGTGTAAAATTCTCTAGGTTCCTGTTCGTTCGAACACCGGATATCGCCCCATTAGCCCACCTATGAGTCCTCTGCACACTGATGATACGCAATACGTATGCACCCCTATGGTGAAATCCTAGCTATGCGCCACTATCTCAGTGGTCTCTGCATTTTTTCTCTGGTCTCTGCCTCTTCTCTTTGGTCTCTGGCAACCATATTAGGATCTCAACTGGACAATGATCTTTTAGACAACAATTCTGATACTACGCAGCCCTTGTGAATAAGCTGGTGCCCGCGCATAACTTTAGATTAGCGCTTTGGAAATTAATTTTGGAGATTACGATTACGACAATAAAGAATTTTCTGATTTAGAACCTTCAATAATTAAATAGGCATTTATTTGCTAATTTTGTGCAAAATGTGGTTATATTATTTTCTGCGTAAATGATTCTGGGGAAAACCAGCGCCATATAGACTCTAACTAGAATTTGGTTTCAGTTGCGCTTTTTAAAAAAAATAACGCGGACGCTTGAGTATTCACAGGATCTACCGGATTGGTTTATTCTTAGTTTAAGAGTGGCGTTATATGAATTGTTAATGCTAGTTACAATTAGGGGGTCCTACTTTATCATAGATGCAATGCTGGTAAACGCATCCTATGTTCTTTTAGTCACCTGTGTGGTCGAATTTTAGTTAATCTTATCCAAACGAAATGAAAGAAGGCGGCCAACTGACTGATGAACGCATGGAAACCCAGAGAAAATTCACCAGTGCTATATTTAGTACAATTTCTAGCCTACAGCAAATTGTTTCGTAAACAATGGGTATTCCGAAATCATATTTTTATAACATTTTAGTCAACATAATGGCTATTGCGGATTTGATTTGATATAACGCCGGTGACTAAGCTGGTCTCCCTGACGTGGCTTTTGTGTGGCGCTGAGAAATTTTGGAGATTTACATTTACATTACATTACATTACAACACGGCTCTAACTTTCTAATGATATGTGTGCTAAACATTTTGTCAGCACTTCCTGGCGCTAAGGTGTTGCTCAGGATTCCTACACACTGGTCGTCCAGAGGAGGATGGAAGTCGGATAGTAGGCTACCCGTCACAAGGCGGGTGATCAACCTCATAACCACAGAGTTACAGTACATCACAGAAATCAAAGTTGCCAGTGGTCAAATCACACAGAAGGTAAGCCTTCACGATGTGAAAATCGTTTGAACAGACGCGTGTGTTAGATTGTAGTTATTAAAATCGTCACACTGTCCAAACGTGTAAATAAATCCGCCAAGCAAAATACGGCAGCAGATAACTAATTACTTAGTTATCCAACACATTGACAACTTCTTAATGAATTATGACTTCAAAACTTAACTAAGAAACCTGATTTCGTCTTGTATAATCACCATACTGACTCAGTTCAATATATATGGCAAATTCCTTAGCCCTAATAATCTAATTGTTGTTTGGTCATTACATTGTAGTTCCAATATTTGCATAATAACATTGGAAATATATATATATATATATATATATATATATATATATATATACATAAAAAGTCTAGGAACAACTGTGTTGAAGAACATCACAGAAATCAAAGTGGCCATTTGTTAACTCAAACAAAAGGAAAGCCTTCACGGTGTGAAATTCGTTTGAACTGCGGGTTGTGTAAGTAAGTGTGTAAGTAGTCAGTTTATTCGCCACCAAATAAAACAAATCACAATAATAAAACTTATACTAATACAGTGGCAGGCTGCCGAAGAAGTCTCTCAGGACTCATCTCGCAGGTTGCCCAAATAATACAAATCAAGTATTATGCTCATTATAACATAAACCACCAAACACATGCACACAACACTTAATTAAGTGTCACATAACACAAATCGTCACACTATTCAACCTGTAAATAAATCCGCGAAAATATGACAGCAGATGACTAATTATTAAGGTATCAAACACATTGGCAACTTCTCAATGAATATAATGGCTTCAAAACTAAACTAAGCAAAATAATTTCGTCTTGTTAAATCGCCATATTCGACGCAGTTTAATATAACATGGCAAATTATTTAGCCCTAATATTCAGATATTTGCCTATTAATTTCACTACAGTTCAAGCATTTGTAAATAACATTGGAAATGTAAACATAGCCATTAATTTTCATTAACCATATGTTGTAAACTGTGATGCGTTGTGTCATCCTCTGATGATTTGCGCAATTTAATAAAACGAATCAAAACTATATTTCCTTTAGGAGTTTGACACAAAAGTAATTCTTAATTTCCTAGATCCCTTAAGGTTATAGCCAATCTTAAAAAGTTTTTCACTTGATGATATTTAACCTGGAGAATGTCTAAAACGTTTATCAAGATTTTAAATCAGCCAATACGGGAGCACAACTTCTGAAAACAAATTAAGCATCAATATCTAAGCGTGTGAATGGTTAGTACTATTTTGCCTCCACACCTTTCTGAAGCTGTAGAAGTTTTTGTTGAAGAAAACAGCGTATCATTTGCTCAAAAGGAAGACTGGCTTTGAGTTTCTTAAATTCGAACAATACGTCTGAGAGTGAGTTACAGCAATCAATCATACATCTCACTTTTAAATATTTTGCCAGGAAATGTCTTCCAAGAAAATAATGACATTTTGTAATGTAATCTTCCTTAAGAAATTTCCAAAGTAAACGCTTGTCCGAATAAATCTCTCGGATAAAAAACTGGTTCTTCGACCATTTAGAAGTTTTTTCAGTTTTCGGGAAATGATAACACAGATTCGTTAAATAGCTGAACAGTGTGTGAAATCCAAGCAACCATCGGACTTCACCGTCGAAAAAACAGTCAAGCGGTGGCAACACCATTACATTGGCAAATGCAAGTTCCTTCAAGTCCCTCTGTAGATCTGGCTCGTCGAGAATTCGTTCACACAATAGCAAGACTTCTGGATATTTACGACACTTGTACAGATACGCAGCACGGTAACAGTCAGCTGTGTTACAGTGAATGTCAAAGTCTTTGCAGATCAAATTGTAAAATGATGCCATATTACCTAAGGAATATTCCATAAGCAACTGAATAATATCTGCGTCTTCTTTTCGGAAACGGCTTTCACTGGACGCTTCTAATCTATTCATTGGATCGGTTCTTTGATAAACGCACAAAACGCTCTTCCTTTTGCTTGATAATCTGGAAAATTTCCGATTTGTAATACTCGCTAAAATTGAATCTAACGGAAATGTTGGATTTTGAAACATCCTATTCAGTCCAAAAGCACCAGTTGTTCTTTCAATTGACGAAATTTTTAAATAATGAGCAAATAGCTCAGGTGTAAGACGCAGATCTAGAAAAAACAGCCAGCTGAATTACAGTGAATGTCAAAGTCTTTGCAGATCGAATCGTAAAATGATGTCATATTGCCCAAGCAATATTCCATCAGCAACTGAATAATATCGTCGTCTTCTTTTTCATTGGGCGCTTCTAATCTATTCATTGGATCGAGTCCTTGATAAACGCGCAAAACTCTATTCTTTTTGGATGATAGTCGGGAATATTTCCAATTTGTTATACTCACCAAAATTGCATCCAAAAGAAATGTTGGATTTTGCAACATATAATTCAGTCCAAAAGCACCAGTTGTTCTTTCAATTGACGAAATTGTTAGATATTGAGCAAATACCTCAGGTGTAAGACGCAGATCTAGGAAAAACTGCCTCTTGGTAAAGTGCAAAGAATCGTCTCTAGTCTTCCTGAAAATCAAATAAAATCCAATTATCTTAGAAATGTCTTCAATATACAACAAACAGCCTGCATTTAATGTTTCTGTATCCTCTTTCCCGGGCTTTTCAATCATGATCACTGTCGAGCAAAAGTCCAGAACAATTTGATATTCTGAGGTGGCAAAATGAAGAGCCGCCATGTAGGCCAAAGTCGCCTTAGCTACAGTGTTTGTTTTAGAATCCTCACATTCCAAAACTTTCCTGAGAAGACCTTTTGATATTTCAGACAGAACTTGACATTCTAGATTATCAGATGATCCAGTCAGGTTTTCCATCAGATCCTGAGCTTTTGTGAAATATAATTGGTTTCTATTAACACCAAACTTGAATGGTCTCGATAAGTTGTGGTGCATGGATCTAAAACATCTTGGTTTAAACAAAACATGTCTGATTATGTCAACAAAGAATTCGCTGTCATAGTACATTTCTTTAGAGTCTAATAAATGGACAGCGTACAATAAACGGAGCATTGAGTCATAAGGCGAAAAGCATGGTTCAGTCTCCGCGAATATCCGATAATGGAGTCTTTTCGTAACAAATGCAGCAAATCTCACAATATATCCGTAAAAATCGAAAAGTGATAAATAAGATGTGAATTCTTCATATCCTTCCTTGACCTTGTCATGTGCCATTTCAACATCAAGATGAAACCTAGACGAAACATAGAAGTCGATAGCTTTTGGTATATTTGCCTTAATGGCTTCAGAGGTGTGTTGCATATGCTCAAGGACATAGCTTGAGATATCAAGAGTACATTTTGTATTAACTGCATAAAGAAAACTTGGCTTCACATAATGCTCCATAAACCAACGACTCGCCATGTCTGAATTCTTATAAAAAAGCAAACTTTCAACAGTTTCATTCAAGATCTTCTGATTAAAGTGATCATGAAACAAATTTGCCTGAGGAATAAAATAGTTTCGACATCTTTTCTTTTTCAAGCATTTTGAAAGTTTTTCAAATAACTTGCAGCATATTTTAATAACAGAGAAAGAATTCCACCACTCTGGTGACATCTTTTCACAAGACCACAACATAAGTGTTTTAAAATGGTATGTACAGAGAACTTCGTCTTCCTTTGGACATTCTTTTTTTATTAGTTCTCTTTTGGCAAAGAATCTGAGCATATGATAGACAATCTGCTGAACTGGAGTCCAGCTCTGAAGTAAAATGACTTCCGCAACTGAAAATGACAACCTGAACTGGTCTTCGTCAATTCGGCGAGAAGGATGCTTTGCTTTTACAACATGACAGCCATTCTGTACTACCTCGTGGATGATGGCAGTCGTCGGCCATCCGTACTTTCTTTGTCGGAAAGGCCAAGTTTTTGCCTCGTTTGGCCACTGTTGGCACCATATTGATGCAACAAGATCAAGTGAAACTTGATCTATGCCTGACATTCTTCTCCACGGACCAACCTTAACTTTATCACCTGTATCACTTCCATCCAGTTCGGTTGTTGTTAGGAATCTGTGGACATTAACCCGAATAAATTCAAAGGTTTTGCGTTCCCAGTTATACCTCATTTCTCCCAGAATGCGAAGTCGCACAAAAGCTGGATAATCAAGGTATGGTTCCATCAAGAAACAATATATTATGTCAGCAGCATGACGGACATCATATGGCAATACTAGGTTTCCGTCTGTAAAGGCTAAAAAATTTGTTGTCTCTAAGCAATCAACGTCACCGATGCATGAATGAAACGGTTGAATGAAGAACTCAGCGCAGCTGCCACATACAATTACATTCTCTTCCAATTGGATGGAACCTTGTAAATGTATTGACTCAAAAATGTTTGTATAGGACTTCGGCATCATCCGACATGTACGGACAATGAATTCTGACACGCTGTCATCCATTGCTGCAACAAGAGAAGTACAAAGTAACTGCAGCCATCATGATAATCTCTATGTGTAGGCCTACTAGTCGTCATCATAATCAGGTTTTACTTTTATTATTTCTGTATTCGCTGAGCACCTCTATGTCCGATAATCAACTGATGGCAATGCGTAACTCACCTTACACATTGCTGCAACTTTAGAAGAACAAACAAAACAGCAGCATCATGATAATCAATATTTATAGCCGACGCCAGCATGATGAAGTTTTATAACTATTATTTCTGTATTCATTGTGCACCTCTATCTAATGACAAAACATCAAGTGATCGAAATGCGCAGCTTTCCTTACACAGTGTCGGCAAAAGAACAAAACATATTACACTAAACGGACAGATTGTGCATAGGCCTACTTGAAATTTACCAACACCAGAAGGCGAAACATTGGTATCTGGATTCAAAGCTGTTTCCTCTGATGCAATTGGATCTAATACAACACCTTTACCTCGTTCGCGGTTGATCTGGGTCGACGTTCCCTCACAGTTCTTGTTTTCTTCTTCCGTTGATTGATCAACGTCTGTTTGTCATCGTTTAACTCATTTTCAGGTTCTTCCATTCGTCGTTGTTTTGTTGTAACTAGAGTTTCGTCCTCCGACGAAGTCGCGTCAGCTTCGGATCGCACAATGGAAACTGTTTCTTCCGCGCTCAACACTCTCACTAGTACAGCTAAATATATATATAAAAAAACAATAGCTACAGCATATCTTTACTCTTCGCCGTCTTTGAATAAAAGTCTTGTATATAATTATTATTATGGATATTTGTGTTTATAACACTCATATTGCGCGTTATGAGGATCTCGTAAAAGCAAAACGAATCTGAAAAAGAAAACTTTGAAGAAAGATAACATATTCAGCGTCTGAACTCGTGAATGAACTTCTTACAGAATTCTCCATATTCTCAGTTCCTCCACCAATAGCGACCCTCAACCACCGTCATAACCAACTCCATGCTTAGTCAATACCCGAATGAAACGCTCAGAGGCTATTATGTTACGTTGCTATTAATTGAGCTCGTACTTAGAAGCCTATTTTATAACTCTGTAAGCCCAGAAGTTAAGTAGTGAAACTTACTTCGCATAAACGTTCGAAAGGAGGTTAAAAAGATGCATAAACGTTCGAAAGGAGGTTATTAGTCCGAAAGCAGAATGTATTCGTGAAAAGAATATTCGCTGAAGAAAGGAAAGCAGAAGGCTTCACGATTCGCTGATTGAGGAATTGCCTGGAGTTCTCTTCGATTGGATTACAAACGAGTTCTCTTTGTCTGGATTTATTCAGCGTCGTTTAAGCTTATGTTCTGCGAATGTGTTTCTGACGAGTGCTCTGAATCGACCGATTTATATTAAGCGATGGATTTATCAAATAATGTTCGGCCTGGATACATGGATAACAGTAACTGTTACTATCTGTCTGCTGACCCAGATATTTGTTGTCCGCCATATTTGCAGTTGCCCCGGTTTCGTTTAAAATGAGGTTTGAATCAGATCTTACCTATTTAGGAAAATAATTGTGATTAGCTGTTACACGTCTCGTAAAATCTCACAAACAGAAAATGTTCTTACTGATATTTTGTGCCGAATCGTATTCCCGAATTCTCTTATGTTTCAATCGAAGGCATGACAGTCGAAGTTAAATACGACCCAGATACGTGTAAATTCTACATAGCATAAATGCGTGTGACTATTATTTACGTCCATGCAGTATAACCTCAGCAGCCAAGCCGACGTTAGCTGGCACACAGCCGGGATATCCCGAGCAAACTTTGGTCTGCTATATTTAGTTGTCCGAGTTGCCCAGTTCTGTTTACTACGGAAGCCCATGGGTGACATGCGATTTTTTTTATTTATCTAGATATTATCTAGTGCGCACTAGATAGTATCTAGAGCGCACTAGATAAGATCTAGTGCGCACTAGAAAATTATCTAGTGCGCACTAGATAACTATCTAGTGCGCACTAGATAACTATCTAGTGCGCACTAGATAAAATCTTTGCAATATGGCCGACGTAAATAAACATAGGTTTATTATATCTATGTAAATAACAGCCTTACGTAGAAATCGTGGAAGAGTTTGAAATAGAGGGGCAGTTTTGTCATTGAGAGGCATATCGCTAGAAATAACACGAAAGTTAAGTGATTTATTCTGCATCGTGCTATTGCGTTAGTTTGTTTGTAAATGCTGGTATCGAAACCGTAAGCTCGCGATTTCTACGGCTGTATATGGCTTTCGCGATTTGGCTTTCGTTACAATACAAGCGCTCGGTTAAATTAAAGTCTATAGGAAGGGTGGTCAATAGTGCAATGGTTTGTGTTCTGGACTGTGAATTGAGAGGCCGGGGTTCAAATCCTAGCCATAGCAGAAATTTGGTTCTAGATTTCTGCTCCATCTGCGCTCCCTAGCGCACTCAGCTATAAGTGGGCTCTACACTGACCTACACTGTCTGTGGGAAGATGAGAGAGCGAGGGAGAGGACTGGCCAGCCACCCTCATATGCCAAGGCTAAGAAAATGAAGTCGCTAACACTTCATGCTCATGGCTGCTTTAGGACTAGCTTAAGAGACTGCTCTTCTTCTTCCTCCTCCTCCTCCTCCTCTCCTCCTCCTCCTCTCCTCCTCCTCCTCCTCCTCCTCCATCATCTAGTTCTGTAGGAAGGAGTGGTTCGGTTCCAAGTCAACATTCAAAAGTCAACCAGTAATAGAAGTTATTAGTTAATGACAGTGATATGTATAGGCGTAGACTCTGTTGGGGGGGGCAGCCGGGGCACGTGCCCCCAATAATTGAGATGGACTGTACACCCAATGCAACAAGTATGGGGCGTGGTGGCTCAGTGGTATGTTCGGCGCCTTGTGACCGGAGGGTTGCAGGTTCGAATCCCTCTAGCCGCTGCGCACGGACCTTGGGCAAGTCCTTCACTCGCAATTGCTCTTGGCGCTTCGGCGTGAAAATTCCGACACAGTATCTCGCCTCTGAGTAGTAGTAGACTTCGAGAGGTGCTATAGAAATATCTGGAATAAATAAATAAATAAATAAATAAAAGTGTAGAATGAATAACCAAATCCCCAACCAATATTTTGGACAACTTTATACTATGATGCTATGCAAAGACACATTGAAACGACACAGGAGTATACTTGTTTTGTTTCAATGTTGTTGTCATTTTCAGAGATAGGTATTGAAATTTTGAGTGATTTCAATGATGATGAAATGCAGATTTTTTGTAACAGTCATGTTGTAATCGAACAAGCCTGATAGCTAAGAAAATTAACTGAAATGGCTGAAAAGCAATGCTTTCCTTTGCAGATAGCGCATAAGTTTGTGAATGAAAGAGCAACAGCATCTACATACATAAGAAATTAATGTAAAATGCTGTAAATTGTACTTCAAATGTAAGATCTGCTATGTTCTTGTTACCTTAGCACAGTACTACAATTTTGGAATGTTGACAGTAATTTTACTTTCTTCGTTTACCTTAGGATATCAGGTGAACTGTCTCAGTTCACTACTGGATTGGGAGAGTTGTGGACCTTGTTGATGGTTTACCCTAGTATCCTAAAACACATCTTCCTGGACAACGACGTCTTGATGTCCTTTCAAAGGCTCAGGCAGTCGCACTCCATCAATTGGGCTGAGCAAGCTAGTCACAGACGAAGACAGCAGGAAGATGCTATTTATAAATTTGAGATGTTCCTGTAGAACTGCAAGAGTGAGTAAAATTGGGTCAATTTAATTTGGCAGTAATTAAGGTTGAAAACGAGGTAACTGATTAGCAACTTCTACTGTGCCGGTGTGGAATGCAAAAGGCACACCAAAACTAAGCCGTAATCAGAGGGCCCGTAGAGTAATGGATAACACACTGGCGTGAAGAGCAGTAGGTACCAAGATCGAATCCCGTAGACCCCGTAAGGTTTATTCAGCCTTCCACTCGCTAGGTGGCGGCGGTGGTTAAATGAATAGTAGGCTGTGAGTGGCGCCTTGTTGGCTGCCGTATAAACAGTTATATTCGACTCCTGAAAAACTGTTATCATGTGCTTCTACTGTTTACATGTGGCTTCCGTTTCTACTATATGTGTTCACTGTACAGCGCACTGTGGTTAGCAGGCGCTTGAATAAAGAAAAGATTATTATTATTATTATTATTATTATTATTATTATTATTATTATTATTATTATTATTATTATTATTATTATTATTATTATTATTATTATTATTATTATTATTGTCACAAGGCGATTGCTCAACCTCTTAACCATAGTGTTATAATGCATTCATGTATTACTTCGAAATAGAGATTGACTGTATTGTATTGTAGCCTATGGTGTTAGAGAACATCACAGAAATCACAGTGGCTATTTGTTAAATCAAACAAAAGGAAAGCCTTCACGATGTGATATTCGTTTGAACGGACAGGTGTGTTAGATTGTGGAAGTTAGTAAGTATGTAAGTGGTTTATTCGCCACCAAATAAAACAAATCACAATAATAACACTTATACTAATGCAGTGCAGGCTGCCGGAGAAGTCTCGTAGGACTCATCAGGCCGGTTGGGTTCCCCAAATAATTCAAATCAAATCATATGCTCATTATAACACAAAACTCCCGACACTTACTTAGGTGTCACATTACACAGAATTATAGTACTAGTTGTTAAAATCGTCACATTGTGCAAACGTGTAACTAAATCCGCCAAGCAAAATTCCGCAGCAGATGACTAATTACCCCAAATTTACTCAATTATCCTACACATTGACAACTTCTTAATGAATTATAACTTCAAATCTTAACTAAGCAAACACTTCTGGTTTCATCTCGTTAATTAGCCATATTTGGCTCAATAATCTAACTGTTGTTTGGTCATTTCATAATAGTTCCAAAATCGGTATATAACATTAGAAATAATACATTATCATTAACCCTATGACGCACACCTGGGGTCTACTGGACCCCAGCTATGGCATTTTCTTGATAACCAGGCCTACGTCGATACAATAATAAAAATCTGATATATTTCTAATTCCTCAGATATTCATCCCCCTACATTTGTGGATAACTTTGAAGAGATTTATGTTTTTGGTTAAAGAGTAAAAAAATCAAATAGACACCTCGGGCATATTTAGCACACCTGGGGTCCAACAGACCCCACGCTGTATCATTGATAGTCTCATGGCGCATTGACTATTGCATAATCCCGGTTACATCAATAATGGAAAGACTTGTACTTCCATGGTACAAAACTGGAAGAAACATAACGATAGACAACTCGGCTTTGACCAGCAATCAAAATTTCAGGCAGCACCTTAAGCCCGGTAAAAGCGCCGTGTAATCTGTCTGCGTACGTTTGAATAACTGATTATTGTTCATCACAATAAAAAATTTCTTACAGTGAATATAACATCATACCATGATCCAAACATGTTGCATAACTGCATGCAATCTCTCCGACCTAAACTAGGATTATTCATTTCCATGTTCTATTAAAATTGTAGAACTGGGGGCCGTGTTATCGATGGGGTCCATTAGACCCCAGATGTGCTCAATGTGTTGGATCGGAAGGTGTGCGTCATAGGGTTAATTTTCAGTGACCATTATGTTGTAAGCCGTGATGCGGTGTGTCATCCTCCGATGATTTATAATAATAAACGAATGTATATAATATCGATTATTTGCTTTGCCAAATGTTGCGCAACTTAATAAAGCTATTCCAAAATATATTTGTTTTATGTGTTTGAGACAAAAATATTCTAGATTTCTTAGTTTCTTAAAGGTTTTCGCCAATCTTAAACAGCCTTATACTTGAAGAAATTTAACCTGGAGGATGTCTTAAGCGATTATAAAGAGTTTATATAAGCAAAACTGGGAGCAGAACTTCTTAAGACAAATTAAACATCATTGTCTAAGCGTATTCATGGTTATCAAAGGAAACCCAACAGAAAACAACTAATGACGGTCAACACAAATCATCGCCATCTGCATATATTTTAGCCTGCACAGCATTTTGCTTTCACACCTTTCTGAAGCTGTAGAAGTTTTTGTTGAAGAAAACAGCGTATCATTTGCTCAAAAGGAAGACTGGTTTTGAGTTTCTTAAATTCCTGCATTGCGTCTGACGTTGAGTTACAGCAATCAATCAGACATCTCACTTTTAAATATCTTGCCAAGAAATGTCTTCCAAGAAAATAATGACATTTCGTAATATATTCCTCTGTAAGAACTTTGCAAAGTAAACCCTTGCCAGAATGAATCATTCGGACAAAAAACTGGTTGAGCGTTCTTTTAGAAGTTTCTTCATTTTTCGATAAATCGTTACATAGAGGCGTTAAATAACAGAACAGTGTGTGAAATCCAAGCAAACATCGGACTTCACCGTCG
This sequence comes from Allolobophora icterica, assembly GCA_963556255.1. Taxonomy (NCBI): domain Eukaryota; kingdom Metazoa; phylum Annelida; class Clitellata; order Crassiclitellata; family Lumbricidae; genus Allolobophora; species Allolobophora icterica. The sequence goes on along the minus strand of OY744610.1, from coordinate 908,278 downwards.
AACAAAGAGTCAAGCGGTGGCAACACCATTACATTGGCAATTGCCAGTTCCTTCAAGTCCCTCGGCAGATCTGGCTCGTCGAGAATTCGGTCACACAATAGCAAAACTTCTGGAAATTTACGACACTTGTACAGATACGCAGCACGGTAGCAGTCAGCTGTATTACAGTGAATGTCAAAGTCTTTGAAGATGTAATCGTAAAATGATGCCATATTGCCTAAGGAATATTCCTTCAGCGACTGAATAATATCTTCGTCTTCTTTTCGGAAAACGCTTTCATTGGACAATTCTAATCTAAGCTTATTCAATGGATCGGTTCTTTGATACACGCGCAAAACACTTTTCCTGTTGGTTGATAATAATCGGGAAAATTTCCGATTTGTGATACCTACTAAAATTGAATCCAACGGAAATGTTGGATTTTGCAACATGTTATTCAGTTTAAAAGGACCAGCTGTTTTTTCAATTGACGAAATTGTTAAATAATGAGCAACCACCTTAGGTGTTAGACGCAGATCTAGGAAAAACTGCCTCTTAGTATAATGCAAAGAAGCCTCTCTGGTCTTCCTGAAAATCAAATAAAATCCAATTATCTTAGAAATGTCTTCAAGATACAACAAACAGCCTGCGTTCAATGTTTCTGTATTCTCTTGCTTTTCAGTCATGATCACTTTCGAGCAAAGATCTATGACAATTTTATATTCTGAAGCGGCAAAATGAAGAGCCGCCATGTAGGCCAAAGTCGCTTCAGCGATATTGTTTGTTTTAGAATCCTCACATTCTAAAGCTTTCCTGAGAAGACTCTTTGATGTCTGAGACAGAACTTGAAATTCTAGATTATCATTGGATCCAGTGAGATTTTCCATCAGCTCATGAGCTTTTATGAGATGCAATTGGTCTCTATTAACACCAGAACTCAGTGGTCTTGATAAGTTGTGGTGCTTGGATCTAAAACATCTTGGTTGAAACAAAACTTGTCTCATTATGTTAACAAAGCATTCGCTGTCATAGTGCAACTCTTTAGAGTCTAATAAATGGACAGCGTACAATATACGCAGCATTGAACCAAATAGCCAATAGCATGATTCAATCTCTGTGAATGGCCAGTAATGACTTTTATCCTTACGAAATGAACAAAGTCTCAAAATATATTTAGAAAGCTTGAAATATGTGAATTCTGTTTCATTCTGCACTGCGTGATGTGTAAATTCAACATCAAACCAGAACCTTGTCGAAACGTAAAAGTCAATAGGCCCACCTTCTGATTTATTTTCCTTCATGGCTTCACATGTGTGCAACATTTGCTCACGAACACAGCTAGAGACATCAAGAATGCAATTTGTATCAAATACATCAAGAAGACTTTGTTCCATATAATAATGCTCCATAAACCAAAGGCTCAGAATGTCGAAATTGTTATAAAAAACCAAACTTTTAGCAGTTTCATCAACGACCTTCTGGTTAAAGTGTTCATGAAACAAATTTGCCTGAGGAATAAAATAGTTTGGGCATCTTGTCCCTTTAAGCCATTTCGAAAGTTTTTCAAATAAATTGCAACATATTTTAATAACAGACAAGGAATTCCACCATTCTGGTGACATCTCTTCACAAGACCACAACATAAGTGTCTTAAAATGGTATGTACAGAGAACTTCGTCTTCCTTTGGACATTCTTTTTTTATTAGTTCCCTTTTGGCAAAGAATCTGAGCATATGATAGACAATCTGCTGAACTGGAGTCCAGCTCTGAAGTAAAATGACTTCCGCAACTGAAAATGACAGTCTGAATTGGTGTGCGTCACTTCTGCATGAAGGATGTTTTGCAGTTACAACATGACAACCATTCTGTACTACCTCGTTGATGATGGAAGTTGTCGGCCATCCGTACTTTCTTTGTCGGAAAGGCCAATCTTTTGCTTGGTTTGGCCACAGTGGGCACCATATGGATGTCACAGAATCAAATGAGAGTAGGCCTATATCTTTGTCTGACCTTCTTCTCGCCGGACCAACCTTGAACCACTTTTCATGATCGGTACCACTTTCATCAATTTCGGTTGTTTTTAGGATTATGTAGACATTATCCAGAATAAATTCATGGGTTTTGCGTTCCCAGTTATATCTCATTTGTCCAAAAAGGCGAAGACGTAGAAAAGCTGGATTATCATGGTACGGTTCTATCAAGAAACAGTCTATTGCGTCGGCAATGTGACGGACATCGTATGGCAATATTGGCTTTTCGTGTGTAAATGCTAGTAACTGGGTGTTAACATGTAACCAATCAACATCGTCGATGCATGAATGTAACGGTTGAATGAAGAACTCAGCAAAGCTGCCACATATAACTTTATAATTTTGCAAGCAGAACGAACCGTGTAAAAGCACGGACTCAAAAATGTTTGTGTTGGACTTCGGCAGCATTCGACATGTACGAACAATGAATTCCGACACACTGTCGTCCATTCTGCAACCAAAGAAGAAAAACTAACTAGCATCATCATTGTGGTCGTCGTCATCATACCACAGGGTGTCACGACAAATGGTTCACAGACAAATGGTTCACGACAAATGGTTCACGGACAAATGGTTCACGGACAAATGGTTCACGGACAAATGGTTCACGATCTTCCAGCTCTTAGTTTCAGTTATATATTCATCGATAATCCAGGTACTAGTTTCAGTTTTATATTCAAAATAATCCAGCTTCTAGTTTGAGCTACATTTTCATCGCTCATCCAGCTTCCAGTGTGAGCTATATTTTCATCAAAATTCAAACAGCTGGAAGATCGATGAAAACGTGGCTCAAACTAGAAGCTGGATGAGCGATGAAAATATAATAGGGCTCAACTAGCAGCTGGATTATCGTTGAATACATAAGTAAAACTAGGCGCTGGAATCTCGATGAAAACAGCTCAAAATAGAAGCTGGAAGATAGTGAACATTTTGTCCGTGAACCTTTTGTCCGTGAACCTTTTGTCCGTGAACCATTGTCGGTGAACCATTTGCCGTGAACCATTTGTCGTGGAACCGGGTGAACTATTGAGTAATGCAGGCTCATTCGTATACTAATGGGCAATAGATAATCAACTCGAGATAAAACCTCTACCCTTTAAGCAATTTTAGATTAAATATTTTGTATATGGTCGTTCCATTTGAGAAACTGTACCGTTAAGAAAGTTAACACCGTATCACGCAATGCTCATACTTACATATGTATAATGTGTACGATGGCATATATGCAAGGGGGTATGTATGAAGGTTTCTATGCATTTGCAGCCATGCTCATAATATGTGAATTGAGGAAGTCTTCACCAATTGTATCACGCATAAACTCAAATCAACCAACGAACTCGCATCCACGATGAACATTCAACACGCAACAGTGACAGTGAGCCGAATACTTGAAGCAACAGGATGCACTCACCGATCGATCACTCTAAGGCTAACTGTGAATTTTAATGCATTCACAATTTCGGGTACTGTACAGCGCCTACCGAAAAACATATTGCACAAAACGGACAGATGAATACTTGAAATTTGCGAACACTGAAAGGCGAAACATTGGCCTCTCTTTCATTTTCTACTTGTAGCTAATCGTAACCGATGGAAAAACGCAGCTTGGTTCAGTCATATTAAAATATCAGCATTCATAGTTGACATAATTTAGGGTTAGACAGCTGACACCTTAAACATATCCCAGAAACTGTGAGTTTTATGAAATTATAATCTGCTATTAATTAAAAAAATGACAAGTATGCAGTACACAGAAGAGCTTGTTTTGTGACTTATTTTCACATACGATCTCAATTTTGATAAGCGTAGACTGCTTCAAGGTTACCGGATTCAAGACTTCCAATGTTTTTGGTAGTTAAATTTATCATGAATCAAGCCACTTAAACTTTTTAAATAAGCTAAATGCGTTAGTCTTCCCACTCATTCCACCTTAGCATAAGGCAACACTGGTGTGCTTTAAGGAGTTGCACGTCGGTAGTTAAAGATAATTTATTCACCAGATGGAAAGAAATTGGTAGCCAGGTGAGAAAAGAACAGTAGCAGGTTCTCGAGTGATGTCCATAAGAGTGGTTGATGTAGAGGGATGAGGTGCACTGTATAGATGGTAGGCAAAGAATGCAATCTCAGTATAGGGCTAAAGTTTCCTTTTAAGTTGATCCAGGTTTTCGTGAAGGCGGATATGTCAGGCGGGTGAGTGTTCAGGATTGGAGGGGTGACAGCGAGTAATGTTAGGCTGTCATGCAGCGTAGGTTGAGAAGCTGAAACATTCTGACGTCTTGGAAGGTGTGTATCACCCACCATCTTTCTAAGTAATTGACTTTTTAAGTGAATTTCAGTAACTATTGGGTATTTTATTTCCCCTCCTTCTGAAATACTGACTATTGGTGACTTTAATATTCATGTAGATGTAGCTAATCACTGCTCTTTTGCATTTCTACATATGTTGGAAGGATTTTGACAATAAAATTTTTTACGCTATACAAGAGTCGTACTTTGGATGTCCTGATAACTCGCTCTTATTCTAAATGACTTTATTCTGTTACTTCTGCAGAGTCATATTTTTCAGATCATTTCTGATGTTAAGCTTAGAAGGTCAATTGGAGCTATGATTCGTCTTCCTTTTGATAACACTAAGTTTAATTATCACTGCAG